>JAMKQA010016800.1:0-33000 GCA_024699735.1 Posidonia australis
GGGCCTAAGTGGGCCTTCATGGGCCCAATTGGGTTTCCATGAATTAAATGGCCTAATGAGGGTTTGTGGGCCCAAATAGGCTCAACCAAGGTTCAAGCTCAGCCACCAGATCCTCATCCTGCAAAATTGGAAATTTGGGGTGTCTACAGTACTATAACACCCCTGTGCTACACAATAGTACAAGGACTACCCATAAACAGCTAAAAGAGTCTAAATGACAGGATTAAATAAATAAAACTAAACACCCAGACGTATGTGCGGCAAAAGTGGCTCGAAAGGGATGCACCAGACTAGACTGCACCTACTCCTGAGCACCTGAAACAAGGGAAGAAGGAAAACACGCGTGAGTGACAGGAATGTCACCCAGTATGCACCCTAAAACAGCGACAAAACCCGCGAAACACTGCCAGAAATTCTCAAGAAAACCACAATCGCCAAAACCCACACATGCGGTTAGAAAGACTTTGAAAAAGATGTCATTTCAAAACTTTCTTTTCTTTTTCTTTCAAAATCTCATGATCATTAATAAATCTTTATACATGACTCAAGGAAAGCAAACCATTGCATCTAGTTTCCCAGTCCAAAGCATCATTTAAGCCATTAACACAATTTATCACAAATCAGGGCTAGGAACTAATCCAACACACAAATCCAAAATTCTTATCTCAAAACTGGTCGCATCACCCTGGCCACAAGTGATCGAGCTGACCACAAGCAGCTGGTGAGGATTCCATGTCACCACACCCACGCTGCAGTGTCGCGGTGAACCACCCCACACTGGAGTTCAATCGCCCCAGTCGTAGCCTCAAATGTACCCTCACTAGTACAAGCGTGGAGTGCGTCCTCATGATGCCCTGGTGCCCGAGCACCTGGAGACTCTAACCCTAGACCCATCCAACACCGGCACTGAGGGTAGTCCAGGTCTACCATACACTGGGTCTTACAATACCACCACAGTCTCGAGGCTCCTACCCCGGACAGTAAACTAGGCAACCACAACCAAGGACATGTCCCCGACATCTCTAGAGGTCTCACACCCCTGTCGGCAAGTTCTGGTCTAGCTGTGGTTCCTACAATTTCAGAAATCTCTTTAAAACCATATGCAGTTTCTCTTTTCAAAACATTTGCCAAAATCCCACGCATTGTGCGTCACATTATCATTTATGATTCAAAAGGAACCCCAATCATTCATTCATGGTCATTATACCATGCCATTACCCCACACATGGGTCTACATTAATCCACATAAATCATGTTTCACAATTCATGGAAAGCATCATTAAAACAACATGTTCACATGCAATATTTCATAAATCATTTCCATGCATCTCATGCCTTTCTCATGCAGTTATCTAAATTTATCAACATTTAACAAAGCATTTCTCAATATAGTCCTGGGTCCTGATTTGACATATCGAATAGGGTCCTAGTTGACCGAAAATCCCTGATTCGGTCGACCGAAATCTTTCGGTATTCCGAATCCCTGTCAATTTTATCAGTCTCCTGCCAGAACGGTCGACCAAAATCATCCGGTCGTCCGAAATGCCCTGATTCGATCGTCTAAATTCCCCCGATTGTCTGAATCTGTGGCCCAGGGAACCACCTGGGAGCATTTCAGCACACCGAACCCAGTTCGGTATTCCGTTTTCTGCGATTGCAGAAAACCTCCCTGGCCTCCGTCGTCTCTTCTCCCCAAAGTGGGAGTAAGGAGTGGACCCCTTTAAAACACCACAAAAATTACAAGCAAAACATGGGGTGTAGACCTCCAAGTCTACTTCAAAACCCCTCAATCCAAACATAAAACCATTAAGCATCCTGTTCTATGGAAATTCACAAAGGCATAAGACTCATATGACATCATTGTAGCATGCATCAAGATTACCCACGAAAATCTCACAAAACACCCATGAATCAACATGATATCAACATAAACACATTATTCATCTCATTCTCAACAATTTCCCTATTTTTGCATGATTTTAACATCATTATCCTCGATTATCCCTTAACCTAAACATGCCACAACAAGGAAAGGGAAACGGAGGGGGAACGTGTACCTGGCTTCGACGAGCCTCGCATGCCTTCGAGCTCCAGCGATGCACGACACCGGCCTACCCCCGCTCGCACGCTTTCCTCCGACGTGCTGCCTCCCCTTAGCCTCCGCACTCGATCTCTCCCTCTCTCTAGTTTCTCCTCCTCACCCCCGCGCTGCACACCTCCCTTTAAAGCCACCTCTGCACCTGTCATCCCTCGGATCCCGCTGGTCAGTTGCCAGCCTCTCTGATTCAGAGGGGACGGGACGAGCAGCCCTCCCGTTAGGCCTTACGCGTAGGAGAGGACCAGTCGCAGGTCACGGGCACGGAGAAGAAAGGAAAGGAGGGTCACGGGCATGGTTGGGCTCTTGACCAGGTCCAAGCTCAAATCCAAGTGGGTCTCACCCCCAAACATGGATCCCAATTGCATCATAGACCCACAAGCCAACAAACACAACCCGGATTAACCATAAATAAACCACATACAAATAGTATAGGAAATTCTATGGTTTATATTAAATGGAAAATGAGGCACAGATGTTACACGTAACTTTTTCCGGCAAGCCCAAGCAACTCTGGCAAGCTCTCCCTCTTCCACGGTGCACCTCCGGCGAGCTCTAGCCCTTGGCATGCACATAGTCTTCCTCCTCCTCCTCTGGCCCTCCTTTTCTCTTATTTAGCTCTATCTCTCACCCCTTCCTCTCTAGTTTGGTGCCCTTGGCGCCATACCACCACCTCCCCCTTTATATCCCCTGTCTCTTGCCATCTTTGTAGCATCTGTCGACCACTCAACCATCTACCAGGTCTGGCGTGAAGGGACAAAAAGAGGTAGCTACGGTTGTAGGGAGAACGGGTCGTGGAAGATGAAGGGAAAGAGGAAGAAGACAGGCACACGAATTGTGGAGCACTATGCTCTAGTTGACCAAGATGCAGCTCAAGTCCCACATTCACAGGTACCACACACCATAACCCACACAACCAAGGGAACAAATAGATTAAGGCACATAGAGAGAGAGAAAAACCACAAGCAACTACAAAATATTTGATTATCCATTAATAAACCACATTCAAATATTACAAATAATTCCATGATTTACATTAATTGGATAATCGGGCCTAGATGTTACAACCTGGGATGCAATGCTTGTTCGGACCTAGTTCTATTCTACTCGGTCGTCAAGCCGATTTCCCAAGATGATCTAGCCTTAAACTAAGGTAGGCAATTGATCCTATATCAATATGTTAATCTCGACATTATACTCGAGCATACATAAGTTGTGCTAGAGTAAAAGTGTTGTCTGCTGTAGATGCCATGGCATGACATGCCCGATTGATTACTTGAGTGCCTTTAAACCAATCACTTAGGGAACAATCCCTATTCGAACTTGGCTCTTTTGTGCTCGATCTTTAAGCCAATCGCCCTGGACGTTCTGGCCTCCAACCTGGTTGAGTAGCTGATCCCACATCATTTATATTATTATTAAATCATACTAGATCACGTATTTTTATGACAATATATTCAATTATATGTATACTTGGTCGTGTATTCTCT
Source organism: Posidonia australis (assembly GCA_024699735.1). Taxonomy (NCBI): domain Eukaryota; kingdom Viridiplantae; phylum Streptophyta; class Magnoliopsida; order Alismatales; family Posidoniaceae; genus Posidonia; species Posidonia australis. The sequence goes on from JAMKQA010016800.1 coordinate 3,586, forward strand.
CTTGCAATAGATTGTGTATTTTCATCGACATCATATTTGATTATACACATGTTTGATCTCATACCTTGAACCTTGACATCAATCCTAAGGTGAAGGTGATACAAATACTAAACATGTTTAGTATCGAACATGTATGCAAAGGGCTTAGAGCTACCGAACATGTAGCTACTAAACATGCATATACCGAACATGTTTGATCTCATACTTTGAGCTTCAGAATCAATCCTAAGATAAGGGCATGACACTAACTACTTGTTAATTTCAACATTATATTTAAATATACATGAAAACTATATGTTAATCTTAATATTATTTTCAAACATTCATGATTACATATAAATCTTTTTTTTCCGTTCACCATTGATGTATAAATTTTTATTATATAATTTTTCTCTCCTTTTCATTCTAGAATACATGTATGATGATCGTAACAAGGTTCTTCTATTGTAATTAATGGACCTTCATCAAAAGTGATTCATAAGAAGTTCAGATATTGAAAAATTATGATAATACTCTGAGATTTGTTGGAAAAAATAAATTCCTTGGGAGTGTAGAAAATAACTCGTAAATAGTAATGCATCTCATTCTTTCACAAAGAGTAGCTATAGATATAGAATAGATTAAGAAAAAAATATAGGATTCGATTGTTTACGGTTTATTTGTGTAAAACCTAAGGTCTATATAGATTTGGCGCATAAGGTAGGCACGCGTAGCAGGCGCATATCACTGGTGCGCATAGCAAGCGTGAATGCCCAGTGCACCATGTTAGTTCAAAACTCAAAATATTTTAAGTTCTGTTTTGGAAAAATAATTCTTATTTGGTTATATCTTTGGTGTTTGTGAGGTAAGTTTGGTCGGGTGGACTGAGATTTGATTACCTGTAATTGTAAATGTATATGTTGGGTAATCACAATGGATTTATGGTTGTCTCCCTCTTTGGATTCTTGATTTCTCTTTTTGTGTCTGAGGCTTCTCCTAGGCTTATGGTATTATGTCAAAATTTTGGCATGTAGTGTGCCGTAAATGTGTGGAGTCGAGGGAAGGATATGACACCAGAACATCACAGTGCTGCCTGTGACTTTCTCTTTTTCTTTTCATGCATGAATCTTGTGCGTGCCTTGAGCCCATGAATTGCTTTGTGCATACTCGTGCTCGTGTTTTAAGAAAGATGTCAAGCATGAGTATCATATAAAGGATGGGGAGTGACGTCTAGAGAAGGCACGAGAAGAAAAAAGAAGAAGAGAGAGAGTGACAAAGAAGAAAAAGAAGAAGAAAACAAAGTGTGAGAGGGAGAAATGGAGAGAGAAGAGGGAGAGCGGGCTCGTGAAAGAGGAAGAAGAGCTTACTGTCATCCTCATTGCGTTACTAAGGTGGTGGGTCCATTGTCGTGCCAAGCTTGCAGCAAACGCATAACCGAAAGCAAAATTTGAATGGCAAAAACTCCAACGTGAGGTACACATTCTACCTCATTGTTTCGTCTCATTTAAGCTTGTAGTTGATGCAAATATGTTGCTTGGGCTGATTTGGATGCATGGTAGAGATTTCGTAATTTTTAGGACATTTTTAGTGGATTTTTTTGTGGTTTTTTTAATAGAATTCTACAGTTGGTCCATCTAGGTTCTTACGCTTTGATTTTTAATATATTGAGTGTGACATCTAGGCCTGATTATCCATTTTAATTGTAAACCATGTAATTGATTGTAATCTTGATTAAATGGTTTATTAATGGATAATCTGTTGTTTCTTGGATGTGTGAGCTTGTGTTTGGCTTTCTGTGCACCTGGTTGTGATTTAGGACCAAAGTGGAGTCCGGTTTGAGGATGCACAGTCGCCTTAGTTTGCGTGCTTGTCTTTTCCTCATTTTCTCTCCTTTTTTCTCCTACCCTTTTTTCTTTCTCTCTCGAACCATGCCCTTCCACCCTTTTTCCGTCTTCTTCTTCCTCTTCTTCCACACCCGTGCCGCTAGTGACAGAGGCCCGTGCTTCCTCGTCCCTTCCGACAGGATGGATGGCCGGCGCCAAGCGAGTGGTGGTGGAGTTAAAGAGAGGGAGGCAGGAGCGGGCAGAGGGAGAGCGTGGGGAGAAAGGAATGGAAGAGGAGAGAGAGCAGGGGCGCGTGAGTTGGGAGGAGGAGGGTCTACGTGTGGGTGCTTCCATCGGGGGCAGAGGTTCACCGGAGCTTCTCCGAGGCGACGTCGGGGTGTGGTGAACTCGCCAGAGTCGCGTAGGCCGCCGGAAAGGTACGCGATCCCTCCCTTCTCTTGTTATTGCTTCCTTGGAAGATAATGATCTACAATGCATGAAAATTGTGGAAAAATCATGAAATGAATGGTAATGTGTTAGATAGCATGAGAATATAGATATCATACCGTTAGGATTGGTTTTTGTGGGGAAATGAAATTTTGGGGTTGAAGGCTACAGTAGCCATTCTTGAGCCCCTTCCCCTTATGATTTTCGTATGAACTGTGTGGTGGATCGAATCATGAATGGTTTAAAGGGTTTTGAAGTAACCTCAAGGGTTTACATCCTATGATTTTATGAAAATTTTTGATGTATGTTTGGGGGGGTCCGATCAAGACTCCCACTTTGGGCAAATTCTTTCATCGAAAATAGGGGTGTGCCCTGTTTACGGAGAATTCGATATGCCGAATTTATTCGATATGCCAAAATCCTAGCAGATTTAGCCAGATACCTGATATCGGCAGACCGAAAACACCGGGTCGACCGATTCAGGTGTTTTCGGTATACCGAAAATATTCGGTATTCTGAACCAGGGATCTTCGGTATACCGATCTGGAGATTCGGTCTTCCATTTTTGCCCTGAACCTGGTATGCATAAATTGTGAATTTAAATAAAAGATAAATGATTTTAATGGTATGTTGGATATGTGTTAATGATGTTTCCCCGTGTAATGACATGGAGGAATGTGGAACCCAAATAAATAGATTTGGGCATGATTTTGGGTTTTAATCCCATAAATGAATGAAAGGATGATTTTGTGTGGTTTTGGGCATGAGACCCAATTTTATGATTTTAAGCATGGTTTTCATGGCTTGAGTTGAGACCCCAGTGGAGGGCCAAGTGTTACAAGGAGATAGTGTAACCATGCCGACGACAGTTTCAAGTTTGGCGCGGAAGGCCAAATGCGCGTGGGTCGGCAAAGTCACGGTAAAAATAAAAATAAAGTGCAGGAGTCGCCACCTAGTCTATTAAAATGGAAGATGAGGAAAACCATATAAATCATGCAAATAAGCCAATGAAAAGTAGGTCATAAACCAGAAAATTTAGGCAAGGATCCCTGTTACGCACGAGGAAGGGGTTAGGCACCCTCATGCGCTCGATAAATCGGTCTTTCTATGGGTTTCTCGTTTGCTTATATGAAATGTCGGCTTTTCAACCTTTCCTGTACGCTCGAGGGCGATATGCCATGCCATGCTAAGTGAGTAGTGTCTTATGCTAAAATAAGGGTGCATGGAATGCAAGGTGTGTCCTAATGCTCAGAAGTATCGCTCATATAATGGGTCAAACATTGATGCAAAAATATTGCATAATAAGATCAAGGATCTAAGTACTTTGAGCGATTTTCATCCTTGCTTTACTATATGCCAAATGTGATCTAACATGCATGGAATGGGTTGAAAATGGAGTTGGGTCTTCCTGATATATCAAGGAAGGAAACCAGAAAAATCCATAAGTAAATCAAAACAAGAAATCATGCTAATAAACATGCGAAAAGCTGCAGTGCTACTGAAAGACAGGCTGATGTGCCTGTTTGGTGCGCCAGACTGGTGCTCCAGTCTGGTGCGCCACCTATGTGCTCTTGTGTGGGCCAGGAAGATGTGCCAAAGAAAATACAGAAATCTATGCAGTGCAATGTCACATATAAATGTGTTCCAGAAAATTGTGCAATGCAAAATCCTTTGCAAACTCGGAAAACATACTTTATAAATCTAGAAAAATACAAGTATGAGATGATTTATGGACCTTGTGCTCAAGGGCTAATAGCCTCATACAAGATCACACCCTATTCATGCTAAATGAATGCAACAAAGTTCAGCCATGTCTCTTGGATCATAGGCTGATGCATAGATTCTCCATATTGGAGTAAAGGGCAATTAGCTTACCAGAACTTAGCCATGGGCTGAAGATATAAAGTGTAAAACAACTTAGAAACCAATATCATTTGAGGCTGAAATCATGCATGCAAAACCATGAAATATCAGAGAATCAGCACCAAAAGAATCAGATTCAAAGTCATTTGGGAAACCATGCAGACGGGGATGCAAAAGAGGGTGATTTGTTCTCTGACCAGTCTGGTGCACCAGAATGGTGTGCCAGAGTGGTGCTTTGGTGTGGTGCGCCACTCTGGTGCTCCAGTTAGGTGCGCCAGAATGGTGCTCCCTAGAAAATCTAAATCAGACTGCAGTCTGGTTCAGAATCTGCTCCAGATTTCAGAGATAAGTGATTTTTTATTAATCCAGATTGGTTTATACAAATGATATGAGACTAAAACATGATGAAACAATAACAAATGAATATCTTTTATCATTTAATTCCAAATCATAGCAAATCATGGATTCATGGCTGAAAATGCTTGCATGAGATCCTTATGCATAAGAAATAAGTGAATGAATTCAGCAACCATGATGGACACATAAAGAACATATCTACTGCATATTTCCTGGCATACATGTGCATGAATCATGGTTCCTAATGTAAGGAAATAAAGAGGATAGACTATTTGCAGAAATATTATAATGCAAAATTTCTTTATTCAGATTTTACATGCAAAATATCTTATACATGAGGTAAATATCTCATCATGAATCTCATGTAAACAACAAGGAAAAATCAGTTTATATTAAGTGCTTGGCATACTTTATTTAGTGCAAGAGCTAAGATTAAAGATAAAAAGAAAAGAAAGGAACCTACCTTGTCCCAAGTGTTCCTTCTTAGAAAAACCAAGATAATATGATCCTTGTTGCTTTGGAAGGGCTGGAGATGCTTTAGAATGCAAGAGGATGCTCAAGAAAACGAGAGTAGGTTGCTGAAATCAGTATATGGCTTGCTCAAGGTGCTCTCTTGGATCTGGATTGCTTGATCAGGGTTTTTCTAACATCCCAAATGGCTGCCTATGGGGGTCCTTATATAGGATTTTTCAAGGGTAACTCTTATGGAATGCAGGCAGCCTCGTAAACGAAGAGCCTGACGCAGATTCCAAAGCATATTCGCTGGTGAAGGTTACAGACATGGGAGGTGGAAAGCCAGTAGTCAGCAGCCTGAGAAGTGGCTGCGCGCCAGCTTGGTGCGCCAGATAGGTGCGCTAGATCTGTAAACCTGTCTGATGCTCCAGTTAGGTGTGCCACTGTAATGCTCCTGCTCGGTGCTCCAAACAGGTGCTCCACATTGGTGCTCTAACTTGGTGCTCTCCCCTACCTATCTGAATTTCTAATTGGGCTGCAGGCCTGCTATAGGCTTGTGGTCGGTTTAGCTGATGGGATTAGGTTTGCCACATCCAAAGCAATATCTGGAAAATTTATCTATGAGTCACCTCAAAATCGGGGTGTCTACAAATAGAGTCCTGCAACGAAAAGAATGAAATGGAAAATGGTTTGAAAGAAAGTTTAAAGAGTTTTGAAATGGAACACTAATAATGTGGTTGCCGAGCTTGAGACGGTGTAGGCTGAGCCTGAGTCGTTGTACCTAGTTGTTCGGGTCACGGAGCTCATGACGGTGTAGACTGAGCTTAGGTTTTTAAGCCTAGTTGTTCGAGTCACCGACAGTGTAGGCTGAGCCTGGGTCATTGGACCTAGTTGTTCAGGTCACCGATGGGGCATCAGACAGAGACGTATCCCTGTGCATGTATGAAAATGAAATTGAGGTCGGTTGGCCAGGGCGATGACATCTCGCAAGGGAAATTTCACCGCGGCAGTGCAGGAAGGTAGGGGAAGGATGTTTTCACCTACTACTTGTGCGCCTGATTACCCCTGATCAAGGTAACAATAGTAAAGAAAAGTGGAAATGAATAAAGAAAAAGAAATGTGGTTTGGTCAGGATTGGACTTATGAAATAGTCCTAAAATCCTAAAATGAAATAAGGATGATGTTTTTACCAGTTGCTAGCTTGTATTTATTATTTGGTTTTGAGCCCGTGAGGCATTGTGTTTTAGGCTGGATCTGGTCAGAAATGTGAATTTGAAAGTGTGATTCTAGGAAGAAATCCCAAGTATTGAAAAAGATATGTTTTGGAAAATGAATTCCAAAAGGTTTAAAGGAAAATGCAAAGGTGTGGTTTTGAAAGAAAAGGTAGTTTTGGAATGAGTTTCCAAATGTTTTTTTTTTTTGAGAAAAGAAAGGAAACATGGCTTTTGAAAAAATAGGGCACGTACTGGGTGACTTAGATGTCACTCACGCGTGCTTAGTTGGTTTTCAGGTGCAGACCGCGTGTAGTCAAATTCCGGTGCAGGAGTTGGAGCTTCTAGCCACGCATTGTGATCTTGAAGGTGAGCCTTAGTTACAGTTATTTAATGTTTCTGTAATTAGTGTAATTATGCTTGATACTGTGTTTTGGTAGCGTGTCCGGGATCGGGGCGTTACACAGTGCGAATTGCAAGCATGCATTGTAGGTGCGCATAGCATGCACATACCACCGACACGAATGGCCAACACGCACTGTTAGTTTAGAACTCTATTTTGGGAAATTAATTCCTGTTTGGTTGTATTTTTGGTATTTGTGAGATGAACCTAGTCGGATGGATTGAGATTCTGTTACCTATAAATGTAAGTATATTTATTGGATAATTACAGTGCAATTGTGGTTGTCTTTCTCTTTGGAGTTCCTTGCTTGCCATTTTGTGTTGCATCTTCTCCTCAACCCATTGAGTTGTGTTGATATTGTGGTGTGTTGCGCCCCATGAGTGCGTGGGGCTAACGAAGGGAATGTGAACAAAATGCCACAGTGCCGCTCGTGACTCCCTTTTCTTTTGTAAACCGTGAATTGCCTTATGAATATTCGTGTCCAAGATTTTTCTCTCTTTTTTCATGATTTCTGTGCATAATTTGTGCCATAAATTGTAGAAGGTGTCAGGGGCTCGAATTTCTTAAATGGCATAAGTGAGGCATCTAGCAGAGGTATGAAAACAGATAGAAGAGAAAAGAAAAGAAGAAGAAGAAAGAAAGCGAAAAGCAAAGAAAAGAAAAGGACAAAGGAGAAGCAAAACAATGAGGGAGACGGTGAAAATGGATAGAAGAGAGGGAGAGCAGGCTCATGAAGAAGGAAGAAGAGCTCACCGCCATCGTCATTGCATCATCGAGGTGGTGGTTTGCTATCGTTGCTTCCAAGTTACAACAACCTACACTAACGGAAACGAACCAAGACAGTGAAAACTCCAACGTGAGGTACACGTTCTACCTCATAAAATCCTCTCATTTAAGCTCGAAATTCACGAGAATATGTTGGTTGTGATGACATTAATGCATGGTGGAGATTTCAGAATTTTTGGGCAATTTTAGTGGAATTATCAGAGTTTTTCGTATGCATTTTTACTATTGACTTTTTTTAGTCACTTTGCTTTGATCTTTAATATCTTGAGCCACAAGTGTCGGATTATCGTGATTTTTGTCCCAAATGGTAGAGCACTTTGATATCTTTGTTTTGATATATTATGTGGAATTTTTGGGTGTATATGGTGAGATCGTCGAAGTTCCCAAGATTGGTGATTTCTATGGTGGTTGTTGCTCGATTGTTTTTGTCAGATTTTGGGGTCGAGTGCGACTAGGAAGCGTGAACTACTAGCACGAACTGTTGGTGTGCCTAGGAGGCACACCTGGCCAACGTAGCCCATGTTTGGAAACTAACCAGGCCGGTTTTTATGTGTGCTATTATGGTTTTTGGATGATTTAAAATGGTATTTTGGATTTTATAAAGGTTCTGTGTAATAAAAATGTTTTGAAAATGATTTTCAAAGGAATTCGTGAAAAGAAAATTACATAAGTTTGCAAAGGAATTTCGAAAAGGTTTCCCAATGTTTTTGGTAGGAACCACAAAGGCCACCGATCACACTAGTGGACCAAGAATGACTAATACCCCTAGAAGTTCAAGAGCAAGCCTAGGGTCGTGGTTGCCGAGTGGTAGGAGTCATAGGACCGTGGGAATGTACTGATGGACAAGGAATGACTAATAGCTCTAGAGGATCAGGTACGATTCTAAGGTTGTGATTGTCGAGTGGTAAGGCCTAAGGTTAGAGTCCCTGATGGCTCGAGTTGAGGATGTCAAAAGAACGTACCCTATCTCTGTCCTAGCGTGGACCTTTAGATGGTTCTTCGAGTAAAGATTCGAGATGGACCAGCTCCTACACAGGGTGGCTCTCGTCCATGATAGTGCAGTGCCCTTTAACAGTTGCTTGAATGATCGATCGCTGGTGGCAACAGTGACACAATAGGTTTTCACATTAAGTGCATGTGTTGTGGTTTTCTGTACTCGGATTCAAACTTTATCAGCTTTGGTCAAGAAAAGACCTTGGTTTTAAGATAAGGTTTTGTGGTGGTTTTTGGACTTAGACTAATTTAGAGTAGCCACTCTAAGGATGCATTATGGATTTCAAAAGAATGTGTGTTTGGAAGAAAAATGATAATGGTTTTTTCAAAGGCGTGTCTTAAAAGGAAATTTCTAGCTTCTCTGATATAAAACTTTGTAGATTTTGGTGCCTTTATAGACTTCTAGCTTTGGACTGCCAAAAGAGGTAGTCGAGTGGTTTGGGAGTTGTTTGCCTTTAACTCTTGTTCTCGATTTATTATTTTTTTTATTTGTTTTTAGTAGGCATGTACTAGGTGACAATTAAATGTCACTCGTATGTGTTTGTGTTAGTTTCTTACAGGTGCAGGTTGTGGAGTTGTAGTCCATTGTAGTGCACATAGTTGGAGCCACATAACCGCACACCACAGGTACTGGGTAGAAATAGGTTTTGCTGAGCTTTATTTTTAGTTATTTAATTATTTAACAAAATTTCCTACAAGTTATGGTAAGTTATTTACTTGTTAAATTGTTGTGGATAGTTTGATGTTGGTATGTGACACTGGGGGCATTACATTTTGTCAATGGGCAATCTGGTCTGTCGATTTTTGTTGGACGACCGAATGTGCTCTCGGACAAGAACTCTATCTCTTGGTATTTCGGCCTACTAAACATGGCTTGGTCGATCGAATACCCTCTCAATTGTATGCCCTGTTGTGTGCAAAACGGCATACTAAAATTTTTCCAGTATACTGATTTTCTCATTTTAGGTCAAATAAACCCGTTCAAAACCCTATCTCTCAACGGCACCCTTTCATTTTTTTTCTATCTCCTTCTCCTCAACCCTATCACCACCTCCTCTTCCCGTCTCCTCCTCACCTCTATCTCCTCAAATGTCATTCCCTCCTCATCCTTTTTAAGCCTCGTCTTCATTTTTTTTTCATCAATCTAGACCTCCTCACTCCACCCATTCCTCCATCACCTCCAACCACTCGTCCAACAATGCCTTCAAAGAAAATGCAAGCCACAAAAGGGAAGAGAAAGAAGCTCCAAACTCTTCCTCCTATGATGAGCCTTCTCAAGGAGATAAATGGTTCTACTTCATTGATGAAGCTGCTGTGAAGACTCACAAGGAAAGGTTTGCCAATCAGGAAGTTCTAACTAAAAGGAGGGTAGTTTTTCATTACCTTGTTGCTCTTATTCCTCTTTTAATGATCAAATGCTTGTTCCATTCCTATCTTCGATCGGTGACAATAGATATTATCCACACTTAGTATCACATTTTTATGCAAACCCAGGAATCTCAGAATTTGTATGTGAGTCATTTGTGTTAGACACTGCTTTACCATTTGATGAAACCCTCCTAGAACATGTGTTAAAAATTCCATGCACTGGGTTAGATATCACATTGACATTTGAGGAACTAGGTTGGTCTTACCAAGAGGTAAACAAGTTAATTTCCAAAAGTAAAAGGGCCTCATTCAAGCCAAACAAAATAAATCAATCAACCAAACAAGCTAGGATTATAGCTTACATTGTAGCTGCCAATCTCATTCAGAAGAAAGGCCACAATGATGAGCTTAGTGAGTCATCCTGTAAAGTCGTTTATCCTATAACCACAAAAATCCCTGTAAATTGGTCTTGTGTCATGATTCATTGTATTGAATATGTCAAGACCAAATTATTCTATGGTCCCTCGCTTACCTATTTATTTAAGCATTTTAATGTCCCACTCACCAATGAACCCTCACTTATCGTAAAATCCAAAGACCTAGATCTTGTCACCATTAAAAAAATGGAACAAGCGCTTGAAAGGGCTAAGGCACTTAAGTTGATGAAATCCTCCCATGGATCTTCCTCAAAAATGCTAGTTGAAAAAGAGAATGGAAAAAATTCTAAAGAAGAAGAAGAAGATCAACAGAACAAGAAACAAATAGATACTCTTTGTTCTCAGATAACAGACATACAGCTACGACAGGAATAGTTATACAAACAATCTTCTAATTGTAGAGACGAGTTCACAGAAAACCTCAATTCTCTTTCCACAAGATTTGACTCATATGTTGCTCACTCTGATCAACAGATGGCCCAACTCAGTGAGAAAATGGATCACTAGCATTCTGAGATTATAAGGCACCTCTACGGATATCCTCAGCCTCCACCTCCACTGCCTGGATTAGGATAGATGTTATGTTTATGTGTGTGTGTGTGTGTGTGTGTGTGTGTGTGGTTTGATGTGGTCTAATTATAACTTTATGTGACTTTACTCTATGGATTTATTATGATGTATGAATATTCATGGTCATTATTATGACTAAATCTTATGTTTGTGCTTAAAGTTGCATTTCATAAAGAAATTCATATAATTTAACTAGCTAAATTTTATGTTTGTGCAATTCAAATCACTCATAAAAACCATCTATTAGCATTCACAAAATTCACTGAATCCCTGAAAAAGGGTATACCAAAATTTTTCGATCTGCCAAATTTTCTAAAAGAAGTTTTTTTTTTTTTTGTTCTTAAGCATGAAGCTATCAGAATCCATTCATTTGCTATATAATATTTTCATTTTTAAGAATTTTGAAGAAATATACACCTTCATTATAGTTTAGTTTAAATACATTTATTATCTAATTGTGTATTGCTATCTTCTTGCTCATGACAAAAAAAGTGGAGATGGTATCAAGTGCTATTATATTGTGAAACTTTGATCAAAAGTATACAAGATAGGGGGAGAATTACTGTTTCAAAATCATTTGCTCAAAATAACATTAAATTGAAAACTTTTAACATTGAGATGAGAATTTTACTTCTAAGCTTACAATAAAAAGAGGGAGAATCAATGATCAAAATTTTTTCAACCCCATGCTTATTGACAGGGGGAGCTACAAGAACAATTTTTTAATGTTTTTGTCATCATCAAAAAGGAGGATATTATAAGAAATATACATCTTAATATTTAATTTTGATGATAATAAAATAATTTATCTTGTTTTATTTCGAGCTAATGTGATTATTTGAGAAATGTTTAGTTTGTTGTTTGAAGAAATTCCAAGAAAGGACTCGCAAGCGGAGATACATGAAGAAAGGTAAAGAAAAAAGGTCATCTAGGAAAATTCATGAAGACATCTTGAAGAATTTAAGGAGAAATCAAGGAAATTCAAGAATCAAAGAAATTCATTGAATTTATTGTAAAAATTATTGATGTAATTTTTAATCTTTTTTTGTATATCTAGGATATGTGTAAAGATCGCCCAAATAAATCCAAATCTTAAAAAAATAAAAATACCCAAGAATCTAAGTAGAAAACCTTAGAAAAATTGTAAAAATAGGTTCAAGGTTGATTTCGACATACCAGATATTTTCGGTATACCGAAATCTAGGAGAACTAGGTTTACAACCAAGAGCAACTTCGACACACCGAATCACTTTCGGTCTACCGAAATAGTCGACTATTGTAAACTACAAAGGGTAAATTGATCAATCGAATTTAGTTCGACGTGTCGAGTTAGTAATCGTTGAAAAAGAAAATTTAGACGTTACTCACATTCTTTATTTGGTTTTTTCCTTTAAATAGGACTCCCCTTTAACCCAAATAACACACAAACTATCTTAAGCTCATTGCACATCAAGTAGAGAGTCTTTCAAGCTAATTTCCATTACTTCCTATTAAGAAAAAGACAAGTGAGCTTAAATTCCCATCACACATGCATTGACTTACACTTTTGTTTGAGAGATCAAATAGCTTAGAGTTATAAAAGAAATACTTTGTAAAGCTTCAAAAGGATTCAAGACTTCTCCGATTGACAGAAGTACTATGGTTTAAGCGGGATTTGGCGAGAAAATTATCAAACAAGTAAAAAATTAGATTAAGAAAATTCTTGAAGGATTCTCAAGGAATGGATTAAACCAAGTTAGCTGAACTACTATAAATCTTTTGTGCCTATTTTTAATGTCTCTTATCCTCTTCTTTGATTGCTTTAAATTTTAGTTTCCAATTTTATTGCCATACTTGAGTTTCTATTTTTAAAGTTTAGAAAAATAACTAGTTAGACTTAAAATTACTCAACTTATTTGTTCACTTTTTTCTCTAAAGAAACTTCTCGACCCAACAAAAATAGAGTCAAGTGTAATGGAACCAGAGGACGCCATTAGCAAGGACAGAAATAGAGAGGAGGAAGGAGGAGGAAAGAAAAAGAAGACAGGGTGGTTAGAACCGATATGGCTCCCACGTTAGAGTTGGCGGAACAGAAAAGCTTCTTCAGGGAGACAAGGACAACTTCTAGTCCTTTTATATTTATCATTGGCAAGTAATGCCAGAGAATTTTGTTACAGAAAGTGCTCCCTCACATACATATGATGCTAGTCATCATTACAAAGAGATAAAGGATAGGAAACAGAATTTGTATATACATGGTATAGTATTAGGAAAGAGTCCCAAATACTTTCTGTCTAGTGTTTAACAGGCTTATTAACTCTGCAGTAATCCGAGCCCGCTTTAATAGAATACCTTCCATTAGACCACAAAGTCCAACACATTATATATATCCTCTTCATTCAATATGGGAAGATTGTTTCTCAAAGTTTCAAGTGTTATTTGACGTGGTAGCAGAAGTTCAAACAGTTACTGATGATCAAAGAGATCGAACAGCAGAAATCATAAGATCTAGATTACCCACTTGAATTTCATCTATATCAACAGGAGGATCTAGAGGATGCCTACCATCCAACTAGAATTTTAATTCTGATCTTTTACCCTCGATATATATACCACGATTTATTGATGTGAGCTATATGTTCAGCACACGTCCTTGATCCAAAGTAATCTAATAGATTTCTTCTTGAAAATTGGTAACATCCTTCAAGGAATCAAGAATACATACCCATCAATCATGGTAGGCCTTCCAATAGTAAATTAGTCGATGAGAACCCAAGTAAATACGATCACGATATAGTTAATGCTAGAAATATGGAATCTAAACGTCCCGTTTGTCAGCAACAACAACCGGTTCCTCATCGGAATGCCTCGGAATTGAGGATCGAGCTCGATGAATTGAGCTGGTAGCAACCGCAAAAGAGAGCTTCCATGGTTGATGTGGAACAATTTTATGATTGTGAAAATTAAGAGGAGACTGAGCCAACTCAAGTAGTTGAGTTGATGAGGGGAAATGGATTGCACATCCCCTTCTGAGATTCGAACACTGTCGGAGTCAAGTAGAGACTTCTGTTCCCCAACCAATATAATATTGCATCGAAAGGATCTGGAGGGGATTGTGCACTGTACCCTAACCATAGACTGTCTTACACGACAGTGTTTTATGATAAGTCTCGCTAGAGATGATCGTGGTGGTGTTTGTCCTCAAGTGGAATAGGCCAGGCTTAGGGCTCTCGTTAATGGAAGAAGATTTAGGGATGAACTCAAAGAACCATAGGGATGGACGGACGTTAAAAAAGGTGTATCCCTTGTCCCTAAAGGTTGACGAGAAGCGTTAATTGCAGGAAGGGAGAGATTTGTAGGTTTTAGGCGCTGGACGACTGGATCAAAACGAGGTTCAATGGTCGTTCTTCATTACGTGAGTTAGGGTTAGAGAAAAGTATAGATGAATAACAAAGGATACCTTACTCGTAGAATGGTTGAAATATATAAAGTTTGATACAGATATATTTCTTCAAAACATCCATCTATAGATGCAGAAAACATGAAATCTGAACAAGCGTATGTCTTTGGGAGAATTCAGTTGTAAGGCTACGAAGTCATGGTCTCCGACGTAAGCCTCCAGAACTTTGCTACTAATTGTGGACAAATAGCTAAATTAAGATTTAAAGTGTCTCAACAAAAAACCTTGTAAACGGACGTTTGGATGTTGCGATCGAGAGCATCTCTTTCATCTTGGTATATATCTAGGGACTTCATCATGGCAACCCATGTCTTACGCCTCAACACGTTGTATGTATATCTTAAAGGAATCAAGGAATCTTCATATGAAACATCGATACCATGCTCCTCCTAAAAAAAAAAAAAAAAGGCTACAACTATTATTGCCCCCACCTAACTTCGAGGAATCGTCTCATGGACCAACTTGTGTTGCCTCCACCGCCTCTGAAGAATCACTGAATGAAAGAAAAAACACGTACCGTTCGAGCTCACTTGCTTGCTCCTTTCAATAAATAAAAAACGGCAACATTACCTTCGTAAACAAGGCCGTGTTGGTTTGTCAAGGTTTTTACTACAAAACAAGATTCAAACACCCACGTCAGATCCAGCTATTCGTGACCTGGTAGAGCTTAGCGCCACGTCAGATCCAGCTCTTGCTGGAGCACCACATGCCTCACCTCCACTGCACAAAGACATATCATTTGAACACATTGCAGCCAGCCTTAATAAGACAAAGATCTTCCCAACAATCACAAGAACAGACAGTCTGGAATACTCTCCGACGTGACCCACTCCTTTCCTCATCAGATTCATTTCTGCTCAACCCAAAAACCAAGCACTCCCCCCCCCCTTCCTCCTCCTCCTCTCGCATATATATAGCTCGAATCATGATCTCACTATATACCAAGCGAAGATAGGAAGCAATATTAGAAAAGATGCCACACCCATTACCCCTTCTTCTTCCTTCTTCCACCCCATCATCAGACCCAGAAGCTGAAGCCCCTCTCCTCCGTGATCTCGATAACACCGTCGAGCAATGCATCGGCAGCATCGGGTTTGCTCAGCTCTCCCAGGCCTTCATCGTCGCCTTTGCATGGGCCTTTGACGCGCAGCAGACGTTCGTCAGTGTATTCACTGACAACCAGCCGACCTGGCACTGTGTCGACTCCGATGATGCTTTGTGTTCGTCGGCTCCCAACCACTGCGGCCTTCCCGGCGGCACCTGGGCTTGGGATCAGCCGGCTCACACGTCCGTCGTGTCCGAGTGGGGCTTGGACTGCTACGGTAGTTCCGTCTCGGGCTTCCCGGCGTCCGCCTTCTTCGTGGGCTGCCTTGTGGGCGGTCTTGTGCTGGCGACGCTCGGAGACAGCACTTTTGGCCGTAAGAAGATGTTGTGGTCAACGTCCCTGGCCATGTCTCTCACCGGGATCTTGACCGTCTTCTCTCCTAATGTGTGGGTGTACGCGGTACTAAGGTATGTATTAATTAACGTCAGCATTTGGTAGCATCAAAAAGAAAGATCGTTAGTAAATTTCCGATGTACTTGGTTCACAAGATATATTTCTTTGAGACGTGTAGTTTAGGTATGCTTAATCACTACCAATTAAGCTTCCGATCAACTAATTAACATTAGTGATGTAGGTTCATGACCGGGTTTGCTCGAGCCACCATTGGCACAAGTGCTCTTGTCCTATCAACGGAGATAATCGGCAAGAAGTGGCGTGGCCAAGCGAGCGTCATGAGCTTCTTTCTCTTCGCACTCGGATTCCTGTCGCTTCCGGCGATAGCGTACGCCAACGAAGGGTCATCATGGAGGACGCTCTACCTATGGACGTCGTTCCCGGCCTTCTGCTACTCCATCGTGATCTACTTTTACGTCCATGAGTCCCCACGTTGGCTCCTCGTTCGCGGCCGTCGTGAGGAAGCGATCCAAACTTTGAAGACCATCGCATGCTCCAATGGTTGCTCGGTAACTCGCTCCTTCTTGGATCTCGTGGTCTCCAACGAAGTGGTGGTGGGGGTTGTTGGCGGCGGTGGCGGGGTTGATTTGTATTCGGCTTTAAAGGTAATTTCGAATTGCTAAAAAAGGAATTATATATGATGGGGGGATCTATAACAATTAACATATGTGGTTTTAATTTGTTGTTCGACAACAGGTACTGTTGGAGTCGAAGTGGGCTTCGCGACGGCTGGCGGCGGTGATGACGGTGGCGTTTGGCGTCGGCATGGTGTACTACGGTATGCCACTCGGAGTGGGCAACCTCGGCTTCAACCTCTACTTAAGCGTAACATTCAACGCACTGTCCGAGCTACCATCGTCACTAGCAACCTTCTTTCTCGTCGACCGTCTCAACAGAAGAAGCACGTTGCTCGTGTCAACGCTGGCAACCAGCGCCGCCAGCCTTGCATGTGTGTTCCTGAAAGAACACGTTACCCAGATGGTGGTGGAGGTGGCGGCGTTCTTCCTCACTTGCACCTCCTTGAACATGTTACTGGTCTACACCTTGGAGTTGTTTCCGACGTGCGTGAGGAACTCGGCGGTGGCGATGGTGAGACAATCGTTGGTGTTTGGAGGAGTGTTTGCACCTGTTCTCGTGGCGGCTGGCAGTGGTGGTGGTGGTGGTGGGCTCTTGTCATTTGGGGTGTTTGGTCTGGTGATTGGATGCTTTGGGCTGTTTGTTGTTTGTTTGCCGGAGACCAGAGGTGGAGGGATTTGTGATACCATGGAAGAGCAGGAGTACAAGGAGGTTGCAGCCGCTACTGTGATAATTGGTAATGGACAAAAGTAGTTGTAAGATACAATCCGTATTTGTGGCAAACTGATCTGGAGATTTTGGATTCTTCAATTGGGACAATTGTGGTGAAGTGGAAAGAACATCAATAAGGAAGGGAGAGGATAGGAGCAGAGTGGTTTGAGACCTTTTGTTGTGGTGTACATTCTCACTTGTTTCTTGCTGGGTAGATTTGATGTTTAGGTTGTTCGTCCCAATATCCCAGTGAAATATCGCATTGTCCACTCCTTCCTATACTCCTAATAATGAAAATGCCCGTTATATATCCGATAAACCTAGGACTTTATCGAGATGCACCTACTGTAAACTATTGTTGCCACCGCCACCACGACTATCCACCATCGGTGCCGTCGTGTCGCCGCCACCACCACTATCCACCATCGGTGCCGTCGCGTCGCCACCACCACCACCACCGTGTTTTCCTTCACCACTACACCACCAAGATCATCCGACACCTGACACCATCATTAATTGTCATTGATGTCTCCACCTTCTCCTTCACCACCACCCAACATTGTCATCTTCGTTGTCACCACCTCTTCCACCACTTTTTCACCTTCCAACACCACTGCCACTACTGTTGTCACCTGCTCTTTCTCCATTGACACGTACAACCGCTGGTCACCAGCTCCATTGTTCGTCCAAGATCATTATTGCTGCCACCACCATTTAACCATAGAGGGGATGGAAGCAATAGAATTGAAAGATGGAGTGATGTAACAGGAAGGGTATTAAGGCAAGAACAACTCTAAATGGTAATTTTCAATTTCCTTGGTATTTGTTACAAGTAAGTTGGGCAACAAACTAACCCAGGTGCATACTGATAAATTTTGGATTAATAGGGAGTTGATGAGGTTTTCATTGTAAGGAGTATATAGAGATTAATTAATACGATGCGTAAGAAGGATATTGGACAAACAACCTTTTTTTTTTAATCTTTTATAGAGTTGCTTTCTTTAATTCCACAAAGTTACAACCATGTTAGTAGCTGACGCTCTTTTTTGTTATTGCTTTACACTAATGTGCATAGATGACTTCCATGAGATTCAAGCTCTCAACCTCCATTACAACCACAAAAGGTTGTTGATGGAACTGATTAAATCCTTAAACAGAACCTAGAGCATGGGTTGAAAAATCAATGACATTAAACTAGTCAACCTAAACTATTAATGAGTAAAGGTATGGGGTAGACATGTTACCCAATCCTTTGATCCGCTAAGAGTAGGATTTGTTTTGGCAATTTTACAAATTTAAAGATTTTATTGTTTCACTTGGTGTTTGGAATATTTTATATATATAAATTATTTTTATTTTTCTAGATATATTGATTAACTAGTGTTGGTTATTTATTCGTGTTTTATTAATTCTTACACTTTTAATGTTTAGAACATATTTATCTGAATAATTCTTATTCGTGTTTTATATATTTATCTGAATACTATGTAACACATATTTATATACAAGTTGATTTATTACATTGGTTTATCATTTTATCGTACACTAACCCATTTAACCTACCCGTAACATGTTTAACTTGCGGATGGATCGGGTTACAAGTCAAGGGATCAAAGCTCAAAAATACATTAATTAAACTCTCAAAATATACAAAATAAAGTTACAATAATGCAAAATAACCACTATTAACTCTCTCTCTCTCTCTCCTTCTCCTTCTTCCCTCCAAGAGAAAAGTTAGAGAGAGAGAGAGAGAGAGAGAGAGAGAGGTGCTCCAATGAGCCTTTCCTCTCCACTTTTCTCTTTGCTTTCTCAATATGCCTTACTAGGTAAAACTGTGGTTTTCTTGTACCTAGTTTTGTTAGGATTTCCCACCTGGCTTCTCTCTCCCTACTCACTGGAAAGTAGTCGTTTTCTTTTCCTATTTTCTTATTTTCTTAAAATATTCTTCCTCATTCATGGACCAATTTTTTTGAAATAATATTAAAAAAATAACTTATTAGAAAAATAAGTATCCTCCAAGAATAATTTTAAAACTAAGCTTCTGCCACATTCTAAGTGGGCTCCAGATGCCCACCTGGCCTGTTAGCATTTTTTTTTTTTTTCTTTAAGTGAATTCAGCACACAACCTGCACACAATAGGGTCATTGTCTGCCTTAATTGTTAGGTTTTAGCCCTCTTCTCCCACCCTCTCCAATCCCAACTAGTTAGTTTTTGCATCTTTCAAGCTTTACAATTGATTTAGCATGCATTCATATCATCTAGTGCGATGACAAAGCTTGTAGTCTTTTCTGCACTTGGAAGAATAGTTTGTTTTAGCATAGGAATCAATGAAATCCATCATCCTCCACCTACATTGTCGATTTCAAGGTTGTTTTCTCCATTTTGATTTTTTTTGCTTTGGTTGATTTGGCAATGTATGAGTTTGTTTGATTTGGTTTATTTTAACTTAAATGTAGATACATTTGTTGATTTTTACCCTAATTGTAGATGCATTGTTAATTTTTAACCTAAATCTACATGATTCTTTATGATTTATTTTATGGGTTTTGTGCATAAATGAATCCCCACTTGAATTTGTTGATTTTATTTTTATACATGAATGGTAATGCTTTTACCTTATTAACATTTTAATGCATGTTTCTTTTATTTTTAGTAAAGTTTGTCATTATTAATCACGTCAAATTGCATGTTACCATTATAAGTTCATTGGGATGAAAATATTGTTATGGATGGAAAAATTCTAGATTATGAGGATAGTACTTCCAAAGTAGTCGGGTTACATCATAAAAACAAATTAATGAATTTGAAAGATAAGGTGTTTGAGCTTATTAGATTTGAGCGATGCTATTACGACATTAAGATATCATGCAAGTGGCCTTTGCATTGCTCATAGACTTATATTGACATCATAGATGATGACACAATAGAGGTTATGCTAAACTCTAATTGTAATGACACAATGATAAGTTTAGCTACAGTTCTAAGAGAACAATTTCCTTCAAATTTGGGACATGTACATCATCATTGTCTACATCATATGCAAGCAAATTTGGCTAGAGCACACAAAGAACACAAGTTACTTGAGAAATTTTATGAGTTAGGAGCAGAAGGCCATATGACTAAGTTCTACAAAGGACTTGAGGAAATCAAGAAAACTTATCTTGATGGTTATAAGTGGATAAAAAAACAAGAACATCCAAGCTATTGAACACTTGCATTTAATGAAGAAAGGAGATATGACATCATGACAACAAACATGTCTAAAAGTTTCAACAATGTCTTGAGAGGTGCTCAAGGTCATCCAAACACTACATTGGTACTTATGACATTTCTGCATCTAAACAAATTTTTCGTAAAATGACATAAAGATGGCCTCCAAATACATACTTTCTTTGCACCAAAAGTGGAAGAGATGCTTAAAAAAGCTACTGAAAAGGCAAGATACCTGAGGACTAAAGCATATCAAGGTCATGTTTACGGAGTAACATCTGCACATGGTAACCATTATAAAATATACTTGAATGGGAAGGGAACGAAATGTAGTTGTACATATATGCAACTATGTACGAAGAGTACCTTGTTCACATGTCCTTGTTGTTTGTTCCTAGAATTATGCCAACATTTATTCTTCTTCCTTTGTGGATAGACATTTCTAGAGCTCAACTTATAGAGAAGCTTATACTCTCATTTTTCACCCAATCTTCGATAACAGATATTGGCCAGAGCAAGTGTCTCCTTACATGTTACCTCCAACTAAAAGATGTAAAAATGGTAGACCAAAGTTCACAAGAATTAGAAATAAAATGGATGAAAATAGTGGTAGAAGAGTAAGTTGTGGTATATGTAAGGAAATTAGACACAATTAGTCAATATGTCCAAGTAGATAAGTAAATTATTTATAAATAAACCATGTAAATATTTTATTTAATTGATTATATGAATTATAGTATTTTCTTTCTGAAATGTATGAAATATTTTGTTAAATGGAGTTCTAATTTGGAAAGTTTGAAATCTAGATGAACTCACAGGATTTACTCTTCGAACCGATTAATTCTTCAGTTCTTACACTTCAAGAGAACCATAGGTCATCACTGTTTGATTTAGATATTGTACGTTGTTTTATTATGTTGATATTGTTGTAAATACTTACCAACCTTGTGGTCATGTAGAGAGATGATTGGTAAATTTAATTTTGTTAATATTATTTGCACAATATATGTTACTTAGACGATTAAATTTTCACATGTAGGTCCATACCATGCATGATATTCTTCAAGACGTGGAGGGCACGATTCAGACTTTTATCCTTGATCCAAATATGCTACAAAGATCTATAAACTTGTAACAAAAGATATTAGATTATTTTGCTGAGTTGCATATTTCTAAGCACCATGACTACACATTCACCCAAATAGGTTTAAGTCAAGATGTGACAAGCAACATTCCATATATTCCGCCATAGGTAGAAGCAAAAAAGGAGGCCGATGATGATGCACATGACGACGAGGACGGAGATGATGATATCACGTAAGTTTTTTATGCATTTGATCAAATATGAATACAAATACAGATAATGGTTTTATAAGATTTTTTGAATACAAATATGAATTTGGATGCTGTTACAATTTTAAAATACAAATACGAATATTGGGATTTTAAAATTTTTATAAATCTATAAAAATATGTATTTCCTACGGCCACATGACCTTTTTCTTCAAACAAAGACCATAACCACTACACCAATGATATATACATGATAAAAATATACATCTAAAACATTTATTATGTTATTATTAACTAATTGTAATAATATAAAATAAATATTATTGTCCAATATTTGTAATTAGAATAAATAATGATATTTAAAATATTATATTAATTTACTTATAAACTAAAAACGTATTTATAATTTTTTTTTCATTTTATAATGTATTCACTTGAGATTTGATTATTATTTTACTTATATTTATTCTTGAATATGGAAATAAAGTATCATATTGAAAAGTGTTTGTAATATGTATGAATATAATAAATGACATATCTACTCCAAAAAGACTTCATTTGCAATACTTCTAATCATTGTTGATTTAATACTTATGAGATATGTTTGTCATTATATTTTATCAAATTAACAATTATCTTGTGAATCTATAATTTATGAATTACTATACCGATATTTCATTAGGTTTACAACTATACTAGATTTTGCTAAAAAAAAAAATTTTTACATACTTGGATTTGATCCATATTTGTTTTCTTTCCTATTGGATATTCAGCAAATATCTGAAAATTATTTGAATCCATATTTCTCCAAATATGGTTTTCAATTTTCAAATTTGACACATATTCTTTTTTTTTGTGGGCAAAAATAATTTTATTTATATAAAAAACAAGAGTACAGAATAATGATACACCTCAGAAAGAGGATTATGGACCCATCAATCACCAGTCCTGTTAATCTGAAAAAACTCCTCTCCAAAACCCATGCCCTTGGGAAAAAAAGAGAGGAGAAAAAGACTAACATGTACTCTTCCTAGTTTGTAAACTAGGTACCCCCCATCAATCAAGATTACAAATACCCTTAAGCTCTCTAGGTAACTCATTGAAGCCTTGACAAACAACATTCCTTCTAGACCGACTACCCTCCTTTGCTAAGAAGTCAGCTGCTCCATTTCCTTCACGGTAACAATGAGAAATATTGAATGAAAATTTCTTTAAGATCTTGCTCCACTAGTTAAAGCACTTCCAGTTGATCATAATCTTCCTCTGCAGCATATGCACCACTTGAAGCGAATCTGATTCTATTTCTGAAACAAGAATTCCATGATCCTCACAAATAATCAGAATATCATATACTACCTTCATCTCAACTTCATTGTTGGAAATACCTCCATAAAAATAAAAAAAAACCCCAATACAACATTGCCCCTGGAATCCCGAACAATGTCACCTCCACCTGCACCAGACATAGTAGAAGAGCCATCCACATTTGCTTTGAAACCATATGTGGTAGGAAGCCATCTAACAATAGTGCACCAATCCTCCAATAATTTAGGAATCTGAAAACCAACCTGCTGTAAATCCTTGGTGAACCCTCCCAACCATGTGAATTTCCTTTCCCTCAACATAAGATTACAATCAACAATGATGACAGTCGATATCTATCTCCAACTCTTGTAAATACCAGAAAACCTCCTTTTGCACCGCTCCTTCCAAATATGGCAGCACATAAATCCCGGCAAAATACCAATAATAATGTGTCTAAAGGAGTTTAGTCTTGCATAATTATGCCAAGCCAGAATCATAGATGTGATGTCCACATATACCTGCATGTGTAGGACAGAAGCAAAGAATTCCCAAAGTTTGATAGTTAACTCCCCATCTACATACAAATGCTCCAAAGTTTCCACCTGAGAAAGTAGACAGCAATTGCATTTGGAGGCAATGTGAACAGATTTATTTTGAATATTAACATCGACTGCCACAGCCTTCCAGCTAATCCTCCACAGTAACATGGATATTTTGGGAGGTATCAAAATAGACCAAATCCACTTTTTATTCTCAACCTTCAAACCATTAGAATTGATAGCATGTCATGTACTTTTAATAGAAAATCTCACATCAGTCTCTAGCAATCAAATAAACCTATCTTTAAACCATGCATATCAACCTCCAGATTCCTCAAACACACCACATATTGGAGACCCTTCCCTCATCACCCCCTACTTGGTCCATAAAAAGGTCCATATTGTAGAGTACATCTACCACCTTAGCATTAAGATCAGTAAAAGGAAAATGCTCCAAATGATTAAAGAGAATACCATTCACGTACCATTTGTCCATCCAGAAAAAGCTATCTCCTTTATTAAGCCAGAGATTAAGAAATAACCCATAGCGTGACAGACATAAGGGATTTCCAACGAATAAAAGCAAACATTGGTGTTTGAAAATACCATCCTTTGCAAGAGATCCTATATTTTGTTGCACAGAATATGCTCCATAAAGACTCTTTAAGTAGAAGCTTCCAGTAATTCTTGATTTTGAATAGATGTTGCACCTCCACAAATTTTTGAATGCCCAATCTCATTTCATTCAAAGGCTTTGTGCAGTATTCCCATCTGACCTAATGATACAGCTTCCTACCGTCTTTATATCCCCACAAGAAATTGTAAATTAATCGATCCAATTCCTCCATCACATGACAAGGAATATTTAACACAGATAAAATATGCAAAGGAATGGACATAAGCACACTTTTCACTAGGACTAACCTGCTAGCCATGTTCAAAATTTTGAAGTCCAACCATCAATGCACCTTCAAATCTTTTCAACTAGAGGCTTGAAATAAATACTCTTCATACACCCTACTGCAATTAGAGCCCCCAAATAAATCAACGGCCATGAACGTCTAGAAAAACCTGTACTACTCTCCCAAATGTCATTTCTCTCCAAAGCTTGCCACCAATAATAGTTACACTTATATCTTCCCATTTTTTGACAATAAGAAGTTTTGTATCTTTCAATAAAATTCATCAAATTTGAGACTGAATGACCATCAACTCGACAAAACAATAAGGCATCATCTGCAAAGAATAAATGAGTGGGGGCCAAACATCTCCCAGACGTGTGATATCTCTTGCACAATCCACGATGAAACATAGAAGCAATCCCACGACTGAATACTTCTTGAGCCAAAATAAATAGTGTTGGTGATAAAGGATCTCCCAGTTTTAAGCCTCTGGAAGATTTAAAAAATCCAGACTGCTTACCATTAATGATAATCGAGAACCAGTTATTTGAAAGAGTGCGTCCTATAAGATCCACAAACCTTAAGGAGAAGCTAAATTTATAAAGCACCTTAAACAAGAAACTCTACTCCATCCTGTCATAAGCTTTCAACATATCAAGCTTGAAAATGACATTGCCTCCTCTACAGTTTTTGTCAATATCCACAATCAGTTCTTGAGCCAGCTGATTATGATCAAAAATATATCTACCCTTCACAAACCCAGCCTGCTCCACACTAATTAACCGAGGAAGCCAAGAAACAAGACGATTATTTAGGATCTTCAAGCATACCTTTGAAGCTACATTTCCCACACTAACAGGCCAAACCTTAGCAAAGCTGATTGGAATCTCCACCTTAGGAATAAGACAAATCATCGAAGCTGTGACACTTCTATGCATAAGACCTCCCACAAAAAAGTATGTAACCAAAGCAAATAGATCATCTTTAATAATGTCCCATGCAGCTAAGAAAAAAGACAAGGGAAAACCATCTGGACCTGTTGCCGCCTCTGTAGGCATAGACTAGAGTGTAGCATGAATCTCCGCCATATCTGGTATTTTCGTAAGATTCAAGCACTCCCCTTTAGAAATCAAAGTAGGTATATACTCCAATAACGATTCAACCATCACATTGCCTTCAGATTTGAACAACTCCTGAAAAAGTTGACTCCACCATCCTAGATACCTTTGCTATCATGAATCCATTCATCATTGGGACCTTAATGCCTTGAATATTATTAATATGCCTCCACTACCTCACCATATTCTAGAAGTACGATGTATTCCTATCCCCATCCTTGAGCCATTTGTAGTGTGAGTTTTGGTTCCAGAATTTCTCGTCTTGCCTGAGAGCCCTGTCCAGATTCTGTTCAGCCGCAATAACTTCCTTCAAGAGATCTTCATTGAACCTATCAGCAAGGCGACTCTGAACCTGTGCTAGTTGCTCCTCAACTATCTTGACATTTTCAAAGATATTCCCAAAGTGCTCCTTGTTCCAAGTTCTCAAAGCACCCTTGTGTCTACGCAGTTTTAGAAACCAAAGAAAGGACATATCACCTTCATCAATCACATGCTGCTCCCACGACTGTTTGATAATCTTAAGGCATGTAACATCTTCCAACCACACATCCAAGAATTTGAATGGGCAGGGACCAAATTCCTGGGTCAAAGAAACATCAAATAAAACAGGAGAGTGATCAAAGTTTACCCCAGCAAGATGCGTAACTTTAACTTGCAGATTCTGACACTGTTCATTAATTAAGCATCTGTCCAGTCTAGCCAGTATTCTGTCATTCCCTTGTTGATTGTTACACCAAGTGAAAGCAGATCCAACAAATCCTGCATCATAAAGCATACAAGAGGACAAGCATTCCATAAGTCATCCATAAAAATTTATCTTGGCATTCTCCCTCCCTTCTTCTCTAACATAACAAGCACTGCATTGAAGTCCCCCACCACACACCAAGGTAAACTTATATTTCTCTGACGAATATATACTAGATATTCCCACAAACGTCTATGTTTGATCCCATCACAATTAGCATACACCAAGGTGACCCAAATACGGCTACCAACTCCCTTGCCAAAAACAGATACAGTAAGGGCTTGTTCAAAAGTGTCCACTACCTCTAGTTGAATAGCTATTCTACTAAACACCCAAATTTTAGCCATACCATCTTCATTAGCAACAAATTCTTCAAACCCAATGGTACTCTTGAGATTACTACCTCTATCCACTTGAATCATAGGTTCCAAAACAGCCACCATATTAGGTTTATTAGTTTTAACAAGATACTTCAACCTTCTAATGGTGGGTCGATTTCCAACCCTCCTAGCATTACATGTGATTATATTCATTGGACAATATATCCAACACATATTCATATATACATTCGTATTTGAAAATTTTAAGCAAATGTAAATTTAAATGATATATCTAATCTGTATTCGATCCGTTTGCACTCTTAGTTGTAGTGGAAAGGAAAAAAAATGAATTGGTCACCTACATTTATTTGAGTTTTTATGTATTGAACTTCTATGACTTGAACTTAGATGTTTAAGTTATTGTTGGTTGGACTAGTTTGTGCTTTGATTTGTAATTTGGAGATATTTGATGATTATGCTAAATTTTAAGTAAATTATGTTAATTTGATATTTATATTTATTTATTTTTATTTAATTTGTTAAGCTTTTATAATAATTATGTTAAATAAGAATGAACAAGCTCCTCCATATCAGGAGTTGCCTGTTTTGTTTTCTTTACTAAAATAGTGCCAAATTCTATCTACGCTGAATTCGACCTTTGTAACACCAAGTTCAATAACACATAGATGTTTTCAATGCCAAAGAAGACTAACAGAAGAGAACGTGATGTTTCCACTGATTAATATTGCTCCTAATTGAATTCAGCATCGACAGGTAGGATGCCAAATTCACTAAAAATTTAAAAAAAAAAAAAAACCGTTGACAGGCCAGGTGAGCACCTAAAACCTATCGGAAGTTTAATTTTGAAATTATTATTGGAGAAGGTTTGTTTTTGTAATAAGTTATTTCTTTTAATATTATTTTAAAAATTAAATTCACCCTTTCATGGTGCTTTATGGTATCTTTGACGCCACGTACCTCTGACGTTTCTTCAAGTTGAAACATCGAGAGAAGATACTACAATGAGATTAAACACCTCAAGCATAAGCCTAGGTTGTGCGTTCAGGTCTACCTCAAGCAAAGCTCCTTGTACGAGCCAAAGACCTTGGGGAACAGGACTGGGTTACAGATCCAAACCCATGGAGGAAAGCTCCTGAGAACGATCTCGAAGACCTCGGAACTGCTGCGACGAGCACACAGATCTCGATAGCAGAGCAGGTTCATGGCGTTGGGCTTGTCGAGCAAAAGCTCCCACGGTGATTCCTGAAGGCCATTGCACGCAAGCCTACGTTATGAGTTCTGACGCAGGTCCAGGTTACTGCGGACCTGTGACATTGAGGTACTGAACAAAGAAAGGAAGCGAAATTCTACATGCCATTTTAGATACAGTTCATGTGACATCAAATTGTTTGGAATGCAAAACATATATAATGTTGTAGATTAGAAAGACACCGTGAGATAGAGGTGCAACTTCTCAATTACCTAATGTTTAGGTTATGGTTGTTATTACGATACATAAAATATGGCATTGTGTTTTCCTGCGAGAAATTAAACCATAAAATGCATAAAATAATCTTTTTAATGAATACACGTAAATAATACATCGACTTCCTATGGTTCCAAACCTAGGCGGCGTCACAAGGAATTGTTGCTTTTGGTTTATATACATTTTCCCACGAGCCTAGCCAGTCACACCCCATTCTCGTTTACAACAGGGATGAAGATCACATACAACCTAACAATATTTAAAACCAAACAGCATTCTCCATCTAAATTGATTTCATCATTCATATCACAAGTCAAAGGGAACTTCATTAGCATTAGACTTGTTACATTCCAAATACCTTGATTAGAAGTAAAAACAGCATTATCTAAACTAGATGGTAGATGCCTTCATTCATAATGACTCAACCTCTAAAAGAATACCTTAGAAGTTTACTCTTGCCTTAGAAATTGAAAAAAAAAAAAACAGAAAACCATGAGTCCAATAATAAGGACTCGATAAGTGAAATAACCAACAAAGAATTGAAAACTCTCCCAATCACACAAACCAAGATACTACTTTTAGATATTTGATAATACTAAAGTTTCATCTCTTATCATATGTCACACAATCATTTTCTTAAATTTTATCCAAAAGTGGCTATACATTTCTAAAACAAGAACTCTACACTACTAGAAAATTCAGATTTTACGAAGACTTATAACGAGCACATTGCGAGGACATGTCCTCGCAATATATTAGCGAGGACTTTACGAGGATATGTCCTCGCAATATTACTCGCAATATATTAGCGAGGACTTTACGAGAACATGTCCTCGCAATAGTCTTCGCAATAGTACCCTAAAATTATAAACACCACTGTCCTCTCGTCTCTTCACTCTCCTCTCCTCTCTCACCACCACCTTCGCCGCCCCCTCTTGTCTCTTCAACTTCGCACCCTCACCACCACCTCCGCTGCCCCCTCTCAGCCCTGACGAGAGACCACGCCATGTTCCTCCACAACCTCGGGGACATCACCCACTTGTGCAACGCGGGTGGAGATGGCGTATGCAATGTGGCTACTCCCGCCAAGTCGAGGAGCAGGGGGAGGAAGGAGAGGTCAGGGGAGCAGCGGCAGGTGGTGGAGAGCGAAGGGGTTTCTTCTTCTGCGACAAGGACATGGCTGACATCAACAGCTACCTCCGCCACAGGGTGGTGAGGAGAGGAAGGGGTTTCTTCTTCTGGATTTTGCTGGACTTCTGTTATTGTTTTTGATTTGTTTTGTTTGGCTATGAAATAGATGCAGGAGAGCAGTAGGCCGAGGGCGGATTTCATCGAGGTGGCGCAGAGGGATGTGACGGCGAGCATGAGGGCGATCCTTGTCGATTGGTTGGTGGAGGTTGCCGAGGAGTACAAACTCTCGTCAACCACGCTCTACTTGACGGTTTCGTATATTGACAGGTTTCTGTCGAGCCAGCAGATTAACATGCAGAGGCTTCAGCTCCTTTGGGGTGGCTTGTATGCTTGTTGCATCGTATGTGATTTCGATCTTATTCTTGTTGGTTTGGTTTGGTTGGTGCTTTGTT
>JAMKQA010016801.1:0-44756 GCA_024699735.1 Posidonia australis
CTTGGTCGGGCCCGGGCCGGGCCGGGCGGGCCCGGGCCGGCCCGGCCCGTTTTCCATGTCTAGTTACAACCACATAAATATAGAGATAACACACATATAATAGTATATATGGATCAGACATTATTCCAATACCCAACTATCTAACATAACAGTAAACATAACATCAAACAAATAGAATTGACATTTATCCACATAAATGTATCAGAAATTAAAAAGACAAAAGATTCAACAAAATTAATCAAGTTGAGCAATAGGACGGCAGTAACCAACAGGAATATAATTTAAGCACTTGTGTTACAGTGGCAGAATCTATAGAATGACAAATGAAATTTAACTATCAAAAAGCAATCCTAGTAGTTAGAAAATATATAATGTACCTACTGAAAATATACCTCTAGCTTTTGATGTGTTGAATATACTTGTCGTCGCCAAAGCATCAGTTGGGTTGTCTATCTTCACCGGCTGACTTATTCTATCAGTCTGCAGAAAAATCAAAATGAACTGCCAAACTTTAAACTTGATTCAGAAGATACCCTCCACTATAACCAATTTGTAAGAGAGAAGGCAACAAATCCAAATCGTACAATAAAAATTTTACAAGTCTTTATTTTTAGGAATTTGCATTTAAAAACTCATCAAATTCAGTTAAAATCAGGAGACAGACTACAACTTTCTCAATAATGACAATAGATTTTTTTATGGAAAGGATGGGATGATTCTCATTAATCAAATAAGCATCCGATAATGATTACAGATAAATAGAAGAGTATTGAGTTACCGCCAAAGACAACATCAACAAACCAAGTAAATTTATTTCAATGTCAGTAGAACATGAAAGCTGGTCTGACATATGACACAACACGATGTCAGCACAGTGGAGCACTTTCTAGCATGTAATTAATAAAAGTCATATTTGTCTATAGTCTTCTTATTCTTTTTTTTTTCTTTTGAGCAGTCAAAAAAGAAGATTTTATTTCAAAAATGGGAACAGAAAAATTAAACAAAACTGCAGTCTTACTGAGGGGTAAGGACTGCAGGCAAGAACAAGGAAAAAGGGAAACAGAAACAAACAGGAGAAAAAACAACACAATAACCAGACCCCAACGCCACCAAAACATCCAACCATGCTACAATAGATTCATCGGTATCAACCACCCCTCTCCTAGAATTCGACCAACCAATCGCTGCTTCAAAGATCCACTCTTTCTAATCTTGTTGAAACAACAAAACATCTTTGAAAATTCAACGATTGCGCTCCAACCATCGGGCCTACCATAAAGTATGAGGCAATAAACACCAAACCATTTTCTTTCTACCTCGCAAGCCTCTCCTACACATCCACCTCTCCAGAAACATTCTATAGAGATTGCTCAGGATGGATCCACCCACAAATCAATGAACAGCCAAAGAAAAGACACCACCAATCTACTTCCTCATTATAACTGAAAGAGCATCTACTAGCCAACTGGAAGCCTCTTTGCTTTAATGCCTTCTCCATCAAAGCTCCTGATAGCAATTGCCAAGCAAAAAATTGAACCTTTGCTGGAACATGATAGTTCCACACAAACCTTGTACATGCAATCCTAACACCTCCACTGTAATAACCCGAAAAAGAGACTTGACAGAGAAAACACCACACTTACCCCATTGCCACTTGATTGAATCCTTGCAGGAAGAGATGAGTGAGGAACTATGGGAATCCAAAAGCAAAAGAAGCCTTGAGGACTCAAAAAATTCAGCATCACGAAGATCCCTTCTAAATCGAATATCACAAGCAATCCTTGCTTCGGAATGCTCAAAATACTCATGAATCCTTGCAGAAGGTGTGGCCACAAGACAGAATAAAGAGGAAACAACAATTTCAGTGCAGCTACGTCCACCCATCTATCTTCAAAAAATCTAGCCCAATTACCACACTCCACAGTCTAAGCCATCCCACAACCTATAAAACCCCCCTACTTCTGGAATACCTCTCCATACCCAAGACACCCTATTTGTATGCAGCCCCACTGTGCCCAAAAGCCTTCCTTTGTACCATTTCCCAAGAACAATGCATTGCCACAACCATTTCCCCACCCCACTTCCCCACCCAGACTCAATCGCCACAACCATTTCCCCAATAGAGCCGGAGTGAAAGATCTAAAATCACAAACACCAATACGACCCTCCTGGCAACCATGACACACCTTACTCCATGCTATCATCTGAAAATCACCAGGATTATTTTTACCCTCTTTCCATAGAAATTTGCACATGATTCTTTCCAACTTGGCCACCATCTGGAATGTGGAAGATCAAAAGGTAATAGATGGGGAGGTTTGCTAAGATAGATGAAATCAGAGGTACTTGAACAGGAAAGTTTCCACTTTACAGCCCAGGAAGTCTGCCGTAGCTTTCACTCCTGATTCCTCCACACATACCCCAATCACTATAGATTTGTGAAATTTACCTTCAATCCTGTGAAGATTCCAAAGATGCCAGCACAAAAGTCAAATTAACAACTTGCTGATGGGAAGAACCACAAAAGGCTACGGTGTTATCTGCATACTGCAAGTAAGGAACAAATCTCAATTCTCGCCCTGGACAAAAACCTTGTATTAGCCCATTTTCCAGTACTTTGATACAAAATCTTCCAAACACTTCAGCCACCACAGAGAATACCAGAGGGGACAGAGGATCACGCTGCCGGAGACCCCAACCACATTGAGAAAAAGACCTGTAGGACAACCATTAACAAGAACCGAAAAATGGGCCGAGCTAATACAATAACCAATCCAAACGGCGCCAATTGACACAGTCACAGCCTTTTTCCATATCAAGCTTCCAAACCAAACCAGTGACTTTTGGCATATTCTCAACTCAATTCATTCAAGGGCTACTAAGAAACCATCCAAAATTTGACAACCTTAAACAAAAGCAGATTGAAAGTCATCAATGAATTTGCTCATTTTCAGTTTGAGATGCTCAACCAAACATTTAGCAACAATTTTGTACAACCTATTCAAGAAACTGATATGTCAAAAAACAGAAATGTCGATGGTACCAACCTTCTGGGAATCAAGGTGATAAAAGTAGAGTTAGCAAAGCCAATGTCACCCGCATTAAAATGAAAATTGTTAAACATTCCCATAATTTTAGCATTAAAGAGCTCCTGGAGCTTTATACCTGCCATCACAGAAATTGCACTTTTAACTTCCTCCTATAGTATTAAATACCAATTTCGTATCAGACTTCCGACAAAAATAGGAAATGTCTCGGACATCAATGGATATGTTAATGGAAATACAGTAAATTTACAAAAATCTATGGAAATAGTAAAAAAACTTTAAATTTTAATTTGAAATTCTAGAATAAGATAAAGTTAGCAATAGTCTACATTTAGAACTATTTAGATAATTTTTTCTAAACATATATCATATTAAAATATGCTACATAAACTTAATACAAATATCCTAAAGTAGAAATAATATTTAAAAATACTTAATAAATGTATAAATCATACTCAAAAAAATTTAGAACACGTTTCAAATGAATAATTCTCACAACATTTAATATGTAGAGAAAGTAGAATTGAAAGAAAACTTAAGTGTTGAAGATGTTGAGTCGGATTGAGAACCATTCTAGATCTTGCTACTTCGCAAATACCACAAGAGTTTTACTTATTTTATAGATTTTATAGAATTATTAGGTTAGATCTATATATTATTAGGTTAAATTTATGTAATATAAGTTATTAACATCAAAACATAAAAAAAAACATAAAAACATAACACTCATGTATTATTAGGTTAAATCTATGTAAAATTATGAAATGTTGATACTTCATGCGTGTCAACCCTCATAATGGATGTGTTGATGACTCGGTGTCCAACATAGTGTAAAATTTACACAAAGTTAGTCGACACAATCAACATGGATAACTCATGTCGACATCCAGGCCTGACATATGGTACTTCACAACATACCTATACATATCGTGTCGCTTAACTCCCATTCCAACACGTGTTAATGAAATATCATCGACATGTGTTGATGTTTAATTTTATGCTTCCTTCACACTACAAAGCCTTTCTAAATCCTTCACTTATGATGAGAAAATACATTCAAACTATAGATTCACAAGATCCAAATTCAAATTGGATCGAGGTTGGGCCTTAAGATGCTCAAAGAAGAAACTTTCTACACCACTTGTGATCTCATCTTTACCATTCAAAATCACACCATTCACCATAATAAGCCCCATAAATTTTGCTCGATGCCTACCATTGGCAACTTTACGAAACATTTTTGAATTTTTATCTCCCTCTTTTAGCCATAAGCATAGAATCAAACGTCGGTTCGTGTCGGACTTCGGTCCGACAAAACTAGAAAACGTGTCAAACATTGGTGGAAACACGGTAAATTTACGGAAATCCATGGAAATGGTAAAAAAAACTTTAAATTTTGATTTGAAACTCTTGAATAAGCTAAAGTAAGTAATAATCTACATCTTAGATCACTTAGATCAACTTCTTCAATATGTATCACATGAAAATACAGTAAATAGGCCTAATAGAAATATCCTGAAATATAAATAATACATAAAAATGCTTAATAAATGTTTAAAAACAAAAAAACTTAAAAAAGTTGCCTTATATATGCTTAATACCATGAAGAATGCCTTGGTTGATCAAAATATTCTTCCTGTACATCAACCATATTGTGTTCTCAATGAATTTCTTGTCAAATTTGACTCTCTCTAGAATACGTAGTTGTTCCAAGACATGATTATAATATGTCTGATATTCATTAATGAAGTAGTGATATTGTAATATTGGCAGTTGTATTAAGAATCTCATTAGTGGATATTGAGGAATTATATATACTGGTTGAAACTGTCGATGGATATAAGAATGACTTGAAGGACGTTTAAGTGGTTGCTCTTCATATTGTGTTGAAGGAAGTGCATAATGAAATAATGAATCCATATCTCATCCAATTTGTTCGCTTGAAACATAAGAAGATGTAGTTTTTGTCCAATCGCTTTGAATACTATAGTCTGTTTGCCTAACAAAACCACCTCTATAAGAACTATAATCATAAGAATCTCTAGGATCATGAATACTCAAAGAGTCAAGTGAGTCTAACAAAGACCCTCTTGTATGACTGTTCCAAGAATCTTCATCTAGTTGTTGATTATGACAATTCCGTCGTCGATAATGAATTTCTGACCGGCCTCCATAATCCTCATCTTATGTAGCATGTGTGAAGGCTTTCTCCCCTGTAAATGAGCTAAGTGGCCTTTGTGTCTCTCTCTGTTCTTATGACTCTTCTGTTACAGGTAGGGTTACATCTCTAATGTCACCATCATCGTCGTCTGGTGGTTATGTGCCATCATCATCATCTATACTACTATCACCCCCTAAGCTTGGAGTATGTCCACGAGAGCGTCCTGATGAGCTCATGTATTCCTCTACATCAATGTCCATTTCACTAGCAATTCTAGATGATAGTCTACTTTCTTCTTCATCTAGAACTGATTCTCCATTTTCTTGCAACCATTTAAGTATGAGATCATCTTCTTCGTCCTCATTATAAATATATACAAGATTTATTAGATCCATGTAATCTTTTTCTTCTCCCTCTTTAATATGTTTTATTCTTAACCACATATTATAATACACAAATGCCAAGTCATTCAACCTTTCAGTGCCTAATCTGTTTCTTCTTTTTGTATGAATAAGGTTGAATGTACTCCAATTTCGTTCACAACCAGATACTGCTGCCGTTTGAGATAAAATCTTTACAATAATATTCCTCAGATTTGGAACATCTGTTCCATTTAACATCAACCATTCACCTGAAATATGATATTTATTTATTAACTATATTATGGAATAATATTATGAAATAAAAGAAACGATATTAAAAATATTACTTTGAATCATTGTGTCACGAAAACATATCGTATGAGGCTCTCCAAATGACATAAGTTTATCTCGAAAGTACTTCATTTCATTGAGAGTTTGTACTTGGACATTGACATTAGATTCTAATTTTTTGATTACATCTTTAACAAATGCTAATAAATCAATACAACTGCCAAGTTAATGACTGTACTGGAACCGTGAATTCAAATAATATGCTACATTAACGAAAAAAACTTATTTAGCAAATAATTTTGTAATAAACGAAATATAATGATGAAAATTATGAATGTTCATGTTAAAATGCTTGTCAGCTTCATATAGAGGATAAAGAAGCATGTTAGACCATCTGTCATCTATAATTTTAAGATATGTCTTAGATGATCTATATGCTGCATCAGCCACAGCGTCCTTCATCAATCTCATTGCCTCATATAAGAAGCCCATGATAGGCTTATTATCACCATCCACCAATCGAAGGACCTTTGAAATTTATATCATAATATGTACAACCTTTCGACAATTCTCCTAAAAATGTACGTTATTTATAATTGAATTTACTCTCCTACCAATTGGACTTTCACTCTCGTGGTATTTGTACCACTATGGCGAATTGAACATTTACTTCAGTCCATTTCTTTGATCAATCATACTTTGGAGAGCAATATAATTTATTGTAAATCTGACGACTCCTGGACGAATCAAATCACCACCACAACACTCAGATGACCTCATTAAAGCTAGTAAAAAAGAGTGGTTATAAATAAAATTTGTTACAACCTTTGCATCTCTCACTGTCTCTTCTACCAACTTCGTCTTCCCAAAGTCCTTAAGTATTAAATCAATACAATGAGCTGCACATGGTATCCAATATATGTCATACTTTCTCATAATTCTGGAGTCAGTTTTTTTAAAGTTACTTCCATTATCAGTCACAATCTGCACCACATTTGTTACTCCCATTTGTTAATTATTTCTTTCATTTGCTTGTATATGTAGTTGTAATCTCTGACAACATCAGAAGTATCAATGGATTTCAAGAAAATTGTACGACCATCACAATAAACAATGAAGTTGATGATCTATTTCCTTGTAGTACTTGTCCAACCATCACACATGACAGTCACCTCATAGACTAGTCATTACCGTTTCAAGCCATTAATGTAAGTTTCTAATTCTTCCTTCTCTGCTTTAAGATACTTATTCATGATCTCATACTCAGTTAGTACCTTTACTTCTGCACCTTCTTTTGCTGCAACATCAAACATATATTGCAGATAAGGTCTCTTTGCTGTTTTTGTAGGAATAACATTGAAGAATATATATTTTGCTACAGTTTAACCAACTTTTTCCCTAGTATTTCCAAACATGCATTTTATTGTCTTCTACTTTGAGGCTTCTTTTCTAACTGTAGCTGCATTTGAATTGTTGTATCTTTCATTATATATTCTGAACATTCCAGCAATGTCTTTACCTTTATCCTTTTGTGTCATACCACTGTCACTGCCACTTCCCTAATAAGCTCAGGTACTACCTGTCCTATGAAATCTTTCAATTTACTCTCTATGTCATTCTTCATTTCTAAACTCTATTACTAATCTTCTATACATTTCTCTTTCCTCTAAAGTATTACAGTTTACAGGATAAATCATATCATCATCTGAATCCGATATGGGAATAACACTAGAAGTATCTTCATTGAAGAGAATCTTATTGAACCTTTCTTCTCTTCTCTTTTTGTCACTTTTCTTTGCTTTAGTGTCCTTTAATATTTCTTTCATTTGAACAGAAACTACAGATAGACACGATTTACACTTAGCTACATTACTATATCCACCAACAATGTGTTTTAATCTTGTTATTCCTCCACTCTTCATTTGCTTGTCACAATATTTACATTGTGTTTTTTGTCTATCATTGTCAATAAGATACCCATGCAATTAACCTGTCTGATTTAACTGCCCTAACAACACTACGACATCCACTACTTTCAGATCCTGAGGAATTTAATATTATGAAGGCTGAAAACGAACCGACATTGTCATTAATTTAATGAAATAATGTATTCAAATATTTTTCTAATTTTCAACATATTTTAATGGATTTTACAATCATTCCTGATTTTGTTTTTCAATTTTTCCTAATTTTTTAATTAATTATGAAATATTCTGATTTTTTTTAAAATCATAAAGAATTACTAATTTATATAATTATATATCAAGTTATTAACATCAAGATTTAAACTAACAAAGAAATAACATTACAAAAAAACTCTGATAAAATATCAAGTTATTACTGATTTTATAAAACTGAAATAAACAAAAGAAATAACATTACAAAAGATTTAAAATATCAAGTTATTATTGATTTTATAAAATTGAAATAAACATTATTTTTTAAACTTGAAGAGTAACTACTGAAAAATTACAAAAGAAAATTTAAAATAACAAACAAAACTCTGCATATAATCACATGAGCTATAACTTATAAAATAATAAACAAAATTTTTCACATGAATTATTAATAACATAATATAACATAACATTTTTATAACATAACATAACATAACATAAGTTAATAACTATTATTAATAACATATAATAACATGGATTATAGAATAACTTAATAACATAGCTTGCATAACTATTATTAGTTATTAACATCATGATTTAAAATAACAAACAAATAACATTACAAAAGAACTCTCATAAAATATCAAATTATTACCGATTTTATAAAATTGAAATAAACAAAAGAAATAACATTACAAAAGATTTAAAATATCAAGTTATTACTGATTTTATAAAATTGAAATAAACATTATTTTTTAAACTTGAAGAGTAACTACTGAAAAATTACAAAAGAAAATTTAAAATAACAAACACAACTCTATATATAATCACATGAGTTATAACTTATAAAATAACAAATAAAATTTTACACATGAATTATTAATAACATAACATAACATTTTTATAACATAACATAATTTAATAATATAACATAACATAAGTTAATAACTATTATTAATAACATATAACAACATGAATTATATAATAACTTAATAACTCATAACTTAATAACATAATTTAGTAACTCATAACTTAATAACTCATAACTATTATTAGTTATTAACATCAAGATTTAAAATAACAAAAGAAATAACATTACAAAAGAACTCTGATAAAATATCAAGTTATTATTGATTTTATAAAATTGAAATAAACAAAAGAAATAACATTACAAAAGATTTAAAATATCAAGTTATTATTGATTTTATAAAATTAAAATAAACATTAATTTTTAAACTTGAGGAGTAACTACTGAAAAATTATAAAAAAATAAAAAAATAACAAACACAACTCTGCATATAATCACATGAGTTATAACTAATTAACAACATAACATAACATAATATTTTTATAACATAATATAATTTAATAACATATCATAACATAAGTTAATAACTATTATCATAACATAACTATTATTAATATCATAACATAACTTAATAATATTTTTATAACATATGTTATGTATGTTATTAACTTGGAGAAGGGGTCGGGGAACCTAGAGAAGGGACGTGTGACTACTGACGACTCGCGCTGGTGACTTGCGGACGACGACGGACTAGGGCTGGCGACTCACGGACGACGAAAGGCTAAGGCTCGAGACTCACGGGTGACGATGTTGGAGAAGGGGCTAGAGATCGGCGATCAAAGGAGCAAAGGCTGGACGACGAAGCTCGAGAAAGGGCTGGAGCCGCAGATTGACGGACGGCGTAAGAAAAGCTCGACAGTCGACGGAGGGTCAGCATTGGACGACGAAGGCGGGTTGCGGAGTAAAGGCTGGAGTCCTGGAGATCGGTGGGTTGACTGGAACTTCAACTACTAATTTTAAAGACCGAGCAAGAGGTAGAGCAGATCATAGGTGTCGGGATGGAGTAGATCACGGGTGCAGTGGCTGGAGCAAAGGCTAGAGGATCATACGTGTTGTCTTTGTCGACTTACGGGAAAGACATGTCATCCATGTCAGAGTGATTACTTGTAGAAAACACCTGATATCCATAAACACCCACCGACACTACGACACGCGTCGACATCTCCACGGAAATCAAGTACTTCGCGACATACCTAAGCATATCATTTCTATAGTTCGTCTTTCGATACATGTCAGAGAAATTTCGCCAACACGCACCGACATTTGTTTCCATGGCCATAAGGCACGAGAATGTTGTCTCCATGCTACCTTTCCCCTCTTTATCCACACCTCTATTTTTTTTTTTAAGAGACTATAAAACCTCTAACGTCACACCTAATCCTAGTCACATTTTTTTTATACCATCACATATTACTACAGCAACTAAATCCAAATGCATAATTAATACACTACATTCAACATAATTAAATTTAAAATAGTATACTTACCTAAAATCCTTGATGTATGCTTAAATAACTCCCTTCTATGTGCACTAACAAGACACCCAACCACAATTCTACACCTGCGAAATATAAAACAAAAGTACACATGAATGACCACTAATAAGGTCATCAATCACACACCTACATAAACGCTATCCAAAAGCCCACTCGACAAAACAACAATGGAAAATAAAACCAAAAAGTCAAATTCAAAAATTACACAAAAACCCAACTACAAAACCAATAAACCTCAACAGTCCTACATGTTGGTGGTCACTCAATAGAAGCCCCAATCGCTAAAATCCCCACATGGCTTTACACGTGGAAATCCAAACCACAAAAAAAAAAATACAATGCACCCACTTATTGCGACGTGCATCATAAAATCCATCTTAATACTAAAAGCTCAAACCTCACAAAACTCAAAATCTGCTAACAAATAACAAAACACACTACTAAAATAGACATTTCAACTATTAATG
The DNA here is from genome assembly GCA_024699735.1 of Posidonia australis. Classification (NCBI taxonomy): domain Eukaryota; kingdom Viridiplantae; phylum Streptophyta; class Magnoliopsida; order Alismatales; family Posidoniaceae; genus Posidonia; species Posidonia australis. Next base: position 10,810 of record JAMKQA010016801.1, read on the forward strand.
CTAAAAACCAAAACTACTAAAAACCCTGATGTACAAAACCACATAAGCGGACATCCCATACAGTAACACCAAAAACAGAAAATAGACATCTTATCACAATACCACAAAACCACAACCGACAATCTACTGTTACCTCATGAGCATAAATCCTTTCAAAAATATTTTTCAAAACCATTTCTTTTTTCGTTTCAAAATATGTGCATCTTTTAAAATCTCTTTATGCATACTTGAAATGAGTACTCTACGCCAAACTAAGTCCAAAAGCTAACATAACCACGTCTCAAAAGCCAAAGTCTCCTCTAAAACGGAGATTGAAAACTAAATCTGAGCTCAAAACCATAACTCACACACACAACGTCACTACTTATCGTGTTACCCTGGTCATAAGCGATCAACCAGTCAAAAGCAGTCATCCAAAGACTCTAATCCCTAGCACGCTGCATTGTTGTGGTAAGGCCCCCCTCGTGTAAGAGCCCTCCACCTTAGATCCTTAATCTAAGAACCCTCTAAAGATCCACTCTAGAACAAATACAGGGTACGTCCTCTCAACGTTCTCAACTAGGACCACTTATGTACTCTAAACCCAGACCCTACCACTCGGATCACTTGGGGATTCTAACCATTGACTCTACCACTCGAGTCACCTAAAGACTTTAATCTCAAACCTTACCACTCAACAGCTACAACCTTAAACTCATACCTAACCCTTCAGAGATATTAATCTTCCTTAGTCCATTGGTACAATCTTACGACCCTGTGACTCTAACCAAAACCATAAAAAACACATAAACTTCATCCTAGACAACTAACTCTTGACCATTTAGAACCATCAGTCATCTCAACTCTGCCAATCAGAAGTTTCAACCTCTTGATCCCATAAAATTCTCGAAAAACCATTTTCCAAAATCTTTTACAAACTTATGCATTTCTTTTCCAAATCGTTTTTTTGAAAAACCCATTCAAAAATCATTTCAAAATTATCTCAGAAATACTGCAAAACACCATGTAGAATGTTACACAAAAAACCACGACAAAACTACAAATCTCCACATCAAATGTTACACCAAAACCCACACGAAAACCAATTAAAACCATCAAGAAAACACAAATCATCAATTCCAAAACCACAAGATTAACTACAAAAAACAATTTGTCTTGGGCATCAAACCCACCTAGAAGCATCAACATAAAAGCCACAACAAAGGTATTGAAGTCATAATTAACCACAAGACCAAATACTATCAAAACAAATCCTAAAACTTTAAGCTCTAAATTCAAACTGTAATATGCATATAGACCTGCGTTTTACATAAGACGCAACCAGCTTAACCTCATACACCTAAATAGTGCTAATGAATATATAATTCGGTGCACCACACAAATAACAATCAATACTCAATGATGATTAATATCCTAAGGTTAATCCTAAATTGTATTATCCATCTAAACCATTTATGGGGAAACTTAGTATTTTCTAAATCTTTTAATCTTGTTACGTTTTCAAAATAATGGGAAATTTACTAAATTAATTAACCTAAAACGTTAAACGTTAGGATTCATGTGTCCTATATAAGACACAAGAATCCCTACATCTAACACACAGAAAGCATTGATTTCTTAGAAAGGCTTTTTCATGAAACTAACATACCTCTTATTTACCTTATGGAAGTCAAAATATAACCAATAAGGGATCCAATCCATTATGCAATCTATTACAAATTCCTAAAACCATGTAAACTACTTCCAAAAGGTAGGCATAAAGAATGACTATCTAGGGTGAAAGACACTAGAAACCCTGCGTCTGACGTTAAACGTAGCCTAGACTGTCTTACACCCAGGAGTTAGATTTTTAACCAAATTTCCAACAAACTATCATGCACCTATTCCAATTTAACTAACCGACCAAAATAGAACTGTAATCAACATATTTACCACTACATGCATCATATATCAATTTCTGGATATCAATTTAAACCATTCAATAGGGAAACATGTAGATCCTGAGAAACTAGTGTAAGATGCAACTCGGTCCACGTCCAACGCAGGACGCACCAGGATCTACGTCCTACACCCACCTGCAAAAGGTTAATCTAATCCCTCTGAACCAAGCGTGAAAAACCTCAACAAACCCTCATGATGATCAAGAACAGCCATAAAACAACCCATACATGACATGCAACAAGAAATTTATATCTAAGGCATGCTAACACAACTCTAAAGGGTTTATACCTTACACCAAGCGAAAACCCAACATGCAACGAGCTCCCGAGGATCCCTGAGCCCCAGCCAAGAGCCCGATCACTCTCCCTCCCTTCCTCTAGCCTCCACCACTCAACAGTAACACATGCACATCGAAAAATCAAGGAATAAGTGCATGCACCCATGGTTTTAAATGTTAATTTCGTATCAAACTTCGATAAATTGAAAAATATTTTTCTTTTCTATCTTCCTTTCTACATGGTACCAGAACCTAGGAGAAAATCCCAAGGAATCTTTTTTTCTCGCACCACCACCCGCCGACCACCCCAGTCACCAAATCCAACTTCCCCATCGTCGACAGCTTGCCTCCTCACCTCCCACACACGGCAGCACCCCAACAGCACCTCTCCCAGCCACCGGAACTGCCGTTTCCACCCTCCAAGAATACCGTTAGCCACTGCAGGCCCATTTCGGTCCATCGACGACCACAGGAAAGGCCCCAGCCACAGTCTAAAGCATCTCCAAGCCCCTTTGCCCCTTCCTGTAGCGCCAATAAAGGGTTCTGATGGCCCCAAACCCGCCAACAAGGGCAGTCCAGCCCCTTCTCGTCACCTATTACCATCTCTGACCATGTGTTAAGCCACCTTGTGGTTTTTCATCCCTGTGTGTGTGTGTGGATACGTGATATCTACACGTGTTCGTGACTCTAAACTGTCTTAGTGTCTTCGGAAAGCGGTTGTGTGTTGTTTTAGCCTTGTCTACACCAAATCAGTGATTTCTCTATACCGATGTAGTAAAATCAGACCATATACTCTACTATTTATCATGACTACACGTAAATCTTTGGTAAAGAACTTCAGTGGAACTTTTGAAAAACTGAATGGCAAGAATTATCTCTTTTAAGCACCGAATTTTGAGACATTCATTACAGCCCATCGCAAGATTGGTCACCTCACTAAGCCTCTTTTTATAGTAAAGATACAACTTATAATGACTAATTTACTGATGATGCGACTATCGTCTCTTGGTTGGTAAATAATATGGAATCTACGATTACAAGAGGTGTTATGGTATTGTAACCAATAAAGAAGATCTAGGACACGTTGTGCCTCACGAAGTCACGAGAAGAGCATATCTAGAGTCTTCGAGGTTTATGAATAATTGTTCACTCTACGATAAGGTAATCAATTTGTTCAAGAACATTTTACATTGCTACGGGCCTTACTTGACGAGTTTGAAGTTTATCAACCCTTGACTATTGATATCACCAAGATGAGAAAGTACCGAGAAGAATTGATTATGACAATCTATGTCTTCAGTTTGACTCCCGATCTCAGTTCTCGGATCAAGGATAGATTCTAGGCATTAACAGTATACCAGATCTACAATCTACTTTTGTCAAAGTCCTACGTATCTCCACAACCACACCTCTTCAATCCTTGCTAAGTCAGCTATGACAACTACGCTTGGTAAGGGACGTGGTGGCTCATGTGAGGGTGGTGGTGACTATACAGATATTAGAAGACATTCCCGTTGCACTCATTGTGGTTGGATAGGTCATCGGATTAACAAATGCTGAGATTTGATTGGTCAACCCTCCACAGCACATGTTACCACTAAGACTACACCCATTTCCACCAGCGAGGAGTAAACGGTTACCATCTCTCAAGCTGACTATGATCAACTTCTACAGTAAAAAGTCACTGACTCTGTCGCCATTGTCTCCCATTCTCCTTTCATAGGTACTAGTACTCTCCTAACAACAGATATTCTTCCTAGATCATTGATTCTGATATCTTCTCTCATATGTCAGGTACAAAAACCTTGTTTACACGTCTAACCCAACTTTCTGATATTCGATTTGTGGCCGTCGTTGATAATCGATCTTACCCTATTACTGAAGATCCCAGCTTTTTCTTGAAAAAGTGTTATATGTACCTGATTTTCCTGTTAATCTTTGTTAAAGTATAATCTTATTAAGTATATGGGTTAGTAGGTTATTAGATATCTATTTAGATTCCTTAACCCTCTATATGTATGAAACTCTCTCCGTCTAATAATAATTTATGCTTTTTATCTCTCAATAAAAACAATCTCCTTTCTATTAGTGTCTATTACAAAACAACAACTTTGTTATATCACTTATTAATTTTCACTACACGTTTTAGGATTTACGGATAAGAAAAAGGATTGATTTGGACCGTGAACAATGCAATAGTGTGTACCTACTAGTCAGTTGACGATATTGTGGATGGCGATTTAAGGATGGTTGATGTAAATGTCATCATATCCACTTACGTCGACACCGTTTGTTGTGATCGCTACTTGTCTTTTGCTTTCACCGATTAACAAGACACTTTGTAGGAGTTATTACGATGGATGCGATGGACACAGGTTCACCGTCTCACCGAATCGACGACTGGATGTCATTTGATGACTTCCTCGTACTATGTAAAATCCTTTCCTTCAAAACCAATAAGAAAAACTAAAGAGAGATTAGGTGTAGTAAACAAATAACAAAAGAATAACGAAAGAAAAACTTAAACATGCAACTAAATACTAACTGAAGAATGATTCCCTGCATACATGTCATGCGTTATATTATGTGCAATGAATTTTATGCGATAAAAAATAAAATAATTGAAAAACAATACTCCCTTCACCTTCGTACGTTGTAGAGTAGATCAAATAGAGGCTACAGATGGAACTCCGGAGGTGCACTATAGCTCGGATTGAAAGATCTCTATGGATCTAGGATGATTTCAGTAGAACTTCGCCAAGAATTTATCTTTCTGGACCTCTCTCTAAATTTGAAAGACCTCCCAGAACTCAATGTCTGGAGGTCTATTTATAGTCATGACGACTTCAGATCTCGTCAAAAATAAGTCAAGAAAATATCTAGATATTGAATCTACTCGAAAATTCAAAAAATAGGATATTTAGGACTCGTCCCCAGCAACATATCTAGATATGTTGCCACAAGGGATGCCGACAGACCAGAAAGTTTTATTTTCTGATACAGAAAAATAGACAAAAATCATCTTTTATAAACTAATCGTCGCCCTTGTGGCAACGACCTCTAAATATCTCCATGTTTAAAATAAAAATCCAAAATTGATTCAACAAATATCTAACAACTGTATATGTGTAACGCCTCGATCCCGGACACGCTACCAAACAACAGTATCACAAGCAAAATTACACAAAATTAAAGAACAAAAGGACTGTAACTAAGGCTCACATCTAGGATCTCAATACGCGGCTAGAAGCTCCAATTCCTACACCTGAACCTAGCTGCACGCGGTCTGCACCTGAAAACCAAACAGCACGCGTGAGTGACATCTAAGTCACCTAGTACGCGCCCCCAACACACACAGCTACAAACAAAGCTTGATAAAACCAAAAGAAACCTGTTTCCTATCATTTGCAAAACTTGGTTTCTCCTTTGAAAATCATTTTCTTTATTAAATAATCACTTGGGAATTTAATCCCGAAACCAAACTCTTTCCTTTACAAAATCGTCACTTGGGATCTCAATCCCAAGCCAGACTTTTTCAAAAGCCACAACCCTTCTCTTTACTCAAAGCATGTGGAAATTCTTTCAAAAACAACTTTTCTTTCAAAACATTCCTTTCAAAATCCTTTTTGGAATTCATTTTTCTTTTCCAAAAAGATTCCATTTCAAAACTGAGAATCTCTTCCCAAAACAAACTTCCTAACCAGATCCAGCCTAAAGCACACTGCCTCATTGGGCTCAAAACCAAAACACAACCACTGGCTGGCAACTGGTTAAAACATCATCATTCCTTTCAGGATTCTAGGACCATTTCACAAGTCCAATCCTGACCACATACATACACACATTCCACTTACTTAATCATTTCCACTTTCATTACTGTCGTTACCTTGATCAGAGGTAAACTGACACACAAGCAGTAGGTGAGGACATCCTTCCCCAACCTCCCTGCACTGCCGCGATGAGATTCCCCGTGCGTGATGTCATCGCCCCGGCCAATAAGTCTCACATTTCCTGTTCCTCACAGGAGCACGGAGATACGTCTCGGAAGACGCCCCAGTCGGTGACCCGAACAACTAGGTTCAATGACCCAGGCTTAGCCTACATCGTCGGCGACCCGAACAACTAGACTCAAAAGCCCAGGCTCAGCCTACACCGGCGGTGACCCAAACAACTAGGTCCAATGACCCAGCCTCAGCCTACACCGTCTCCAGCTCGTAAACCACAACCTCTTTTCATAACACATTATTAGTGTTCCAAAACTCTTTCCAGTTTTTCAAAATCATTTTCTATTTCATTCATTCTGTTGCAGGACTTTGTTCCTTGCAACGCTTGACCCTCCACTAGGGTCCCAACACCGGCCATCACAACCACCACAAAACCATCAATTGGGTCTCAAGCCTAAAAACCACATAAAACCATCTTTTAAAACATTCATAGCGTCAAAACCCAAAAACCACGCTCAAATCCATTGTTTGGGGCATCACATGCCTCCATGTCATTACATGGGGCAAAACACCAATCACATACCTCCATCATGCCAAAACAACCATTAAACATCACTAAAAACTACATTAAAACTTAAGCACAACAGGGTAAAATCGACATATCATTTTCCAAAACGGTATATGCCGTTTTCCCCTGATTCGACATACCGAAGAAATTTGGTATACCGAAATCTCCTGATTCGGTATACCGAATTTCTTCGGTATGTCGAATCTCTATCAGATTTCTCAGACAGGGGAGAAACGATCGACCGAAACACACCGGTCGTCCAAGGCCAAAACGCGGATTTAACCGCTGGGAGCAAAACGGTATGCCGAACCAAAACAGCATACCGTTTTCTGCCGTTGCAGAAAACCCCCAAGCCACTGTCCTCCTTTTCTCCCCTAAATGGGAGTAAGGATCGAACCCCTCAAACAAAATCCATAAATTCTCATAAAAACAAGGGGTGTAGACCCTCGAGTCTACTTCAAAACCCCTCAAACCAATCAAGATTTCATCAACCACACAGGGAGATAAAAATTCGCAAAGGAAACATGCTCAGAAATAATCCTTTAAGCATTAAAGGCAAAATCTCCACAAAACTCCCAAAATCCACACAAACTAACATGATCCTTATGCAATCACAACATATAACTCATTCCCCATCAAATTATGATTTTTCTACGATTTTTCATGCATTTAACACCAATTTCATGCATTAAACCTACAGTTAACCCAAAAACGGAGCAGCAGGAGGAGGAGGTCGCATACCTGTCCCAGGCCACAGGCGACCCTTACCACACTCCGACAAGCCTCCACGAGCTCCGGCGGAACGCACGGACGGCTCACCACCTCCTCCCACGGTTGCACTCCTCAGCTCCCTTTCTTCCCTTCCTTTCTTTCTACGCAGCACACCTCCTCTACTCTGCCACTGCCTCCCTCTCTTATCTCCACCACCATCCACATGGCGCCGACCACCCATCCCGTCGGACGAGATGGGGAGGCACGGGCCTCCGTCGCTGGTGGCACGAGAGGAAGAAGAAGAAGACAGGAAAATGGTGGAAGGTGTGGCTCGCGAGAGAAAGAAAGAAAAAAAGGAAGAAAAGAAAAAAGTAAAGAATGACACGTAAATCGAGACAACTGTGCATCCTCAAACCGGACTCCACATGAGTCCCAAATCACGGGCAAATGCACAGAAAGCCAACCACAACCACACACAGCCAAGAAACAACAGATTATCCATTAATAAACCATTAAACACAATATACAAATAATACATGGTTTATTATGAAAATGGGTAATCAGGCCTAGATGTTACAAGATGACTTATTTTGATCTTTTCAAACTCTCTCGAAATCGCTAGAATATTCTAGAAAATATTTGAATTCAAAATCAAATTTTAAATCCAAATTTAAAGTTAAAATCACATTAAAAAAATAAAATCCCCAATAATTACGACAATTATGTTAAATGTATATATACTCGTAATTACCTAAATATTTGGAAATTAAACACATCTTGAAATTATCTTTTTAAATTATAAATAATTCTAGCATTTAAAAAGATGATGACTAATATCATATCTCGTTTTTGAACATGATAAAAATATATGATATTAAAATCAACGTCATCCATTCTTCTATAATTTTCTAGAATTATCTAACATTGATAAATATTTACATGATATTCTATAAATATATAAGTACTTAGAAAATGCTAGAAATTAGAATAATCATGGAAAAAACATGATAATATTTATAAATGCCCCATATATTATATTAAAGCCCCAGACAACAAATTATCTTGAGAAAAAAAATCCAAGATTCTCATCGCCTATTGGTATAACAACAAATTTAGTTATCTGTACCTATGGCAACTAAACTACTCGCCTATAACTATAGCAACGAGACTAGTCGCCTGTACTGTGGCAACATCCTGATCTTTTTGCGTTCTATCCCTATCTTTTATGTTAAATCCACAAAAACTCCTTCAAAGTCCAAAAAATACTCAAAAATCATGAAAACACCCTCTTTAAGTAAGATATAAGTGTTAACTCTACCATAGCTAACGACTCTCACCAAAACGTTCAAAAGACTCAAACTTGCCACCAACTTAAGCGGGTTAGCTCTATCGTAACTAACAACCTTGAATTAAGTAAAATTAAGAATGTTTTTAAAGAAACATGAAATGTCTGGAAAATAAAGTAGAAGATCCCTAACCTCGAGATCTGAGATGCTTCAAAGATTCTTATCCTAGATGACTATGAGAAATGTGAAAATGAGATATCTACAGATATACTACAAGACTTAGAGGCGTCCACCTCTAAGCCTTCTTTTCTATGACACTGCCGGTTAGTGTCATTCCTCTCACCAAAAGTTGCAGCAAACTTTACCATAGGTTTCAATTTCTTCGTTTGATTATGAGTCTTGTCAGTTAGATAAGCACCATTGTGCTTCCTATAGACATTTACATCTTATGTCAAGTCCTACTTTATTTGAGTTAGTCCATTGTGATATTTAGGGTCCTGTCACAGTTCCATCTGTGTCTGGACATCGTTATTATATTGTGTTTATTGATAACTTTTCAAAAGTATCTTGAATATATTTACTTCAAGATCAGAATCATATTTATGATGTACTTAGAACCTTTATTATATAAATAAAAAATCAATTTAATGTTACTCCAAAATGCCTACGTACAGATAATGTTCTTAAATTTATTCAATCCAAGGTCAAATCTAATTATACATCCTTAAGTATTATATATCAGACTACATGACCTCACAACTCTCAGCAAAATGAGGTAGCTGAGCGAAAACACTGGCATATACTTGATGTCAGTCATACCATCATACTTCGCATAAAAGTTCCAAAATATCTTTGGTCTGATGCTATTCTTACTGTCACATATCTCATTAATAAGATATTTTCTACTCCTCTAGGCAGTGAAGTCCCTCTTCGGTATCTTCGGCCTACCACTCTGTTTCCTTTAATGCCTTGAGTGTTTGGGTGAGTTGTCATTGTCTAGAATCTTTCTCCTAGGTTTGATAAATTATCTCCAAAGTCCATCAAACGTATTTTTGTAGGTTATTCTAAAACTCAACGAGGTTATCAATATCTTTATCATCTGTCCTGATGATATCTTGTGTATATGTTACCTTCTTTGAGTCTATGAGTTATTCTGATGATTCTACACCTGTTGTGAAGTCTGTCTCTCTTCCTTCTATTGTTGAGTCTCCTATTGCAGGTCACCAAAACCCTCCTACTGTCTGTACAGAGACTCCTTGTCCTTTGTAGTCATATTAACATCTATAGCAAAAACTCATGTCTTTCACAACAGAACCGACCTCCTCTGCGAATGTAAATCCATCTTTAAGTAATTTTAACCTCCCAATAGTCCTTCGAAAATGTACTCATTCCTCCACTGCTCAACTAATCTTTAATTTTGTTTCCTATAACTCTTTTTATCTTCGTTTTCATAGTTTTACCCTATCTCTCTTCTAAATGTCCCCAAGAATCATCAGGAAGTACTTTTACTTCCACAATGGAAGATAACAATAAATGAGGAGATAGCTGCATTAGTAGCCCAAGGTACTTAAAAGTTAGTGGCCCGTCCTGTTGGAAACAACGTAATCACTTGTCGATAGGTCTACACTATGAAGTACAAGACTGACGACACCATAGACAGAGACTAGTTGTTCATGGATTCCCATATTGATTATGTCAAGACATTCTCACCTATTGTGCGTCTTAATTCAATCAAAGTGATCTTGTCCATTGCCATCAAGAAATCTTGGGATCCGACTAACTCTGTACTTATGAAGCAACCTCCAAGCATGGTTCCAAACATTGATTTCATATCGAACTTCGATTCGACAAAAATAGGAAACGTGTCGGACATCGGTGGAAATGTCGATGGAAATACGGTAAATTTACGGAAGTTCATGAAAATAATAAAAAAACTTCGGATTTTGCTTTGAAACTTTAGAATAAGTTATAGTACACAATAATCTACATTTAAGATTACTTAGATCAACTTTTTAAACATGTATCATAGTGAAATACACTATATGGATTTAATACAAATATTTAAAAACAAATATACTCATAAAAATGCGTAATAAATGTTTAAAAACAAAAATACTCCCTCCACAATAAATGTTTAAAAACAAAAATACTCATAAAAGTTACCTCATATATGTTTAATACCAGAAAGAATGTCTTGGTTCATCAATATTATGTTATTCTTCAGCTATGTTGTGTGCACAATGAATTTGCTGTCTAATTTGGGACTCCCTCCACAGTACATAATTGTTCCAAGACATATGGCTATAATATGTTTGATATTCCATAATATAATAATGATAATCTAATATTAGCAGTTGAATCAGGAATCCTATAAGTGGATACTGTGCAATAAGTACTTGTTGAGGCTGCTGAGGGAAACAATCTTGACTTGGAAGACCTTGATAAGGTTGTTGCTCATATTCTGTTTGTGGTGGTACATAGTTGAAGATGAAGCTCATATCCCATTCACTTTGTTGGCTTGGGATATAAGAAGATGAAGTTCTCATTCATCCACTTTCAAATGTATAATCTGATTGTTTATAAGAATGATCTCCATAAGAACTGTAGTCATAAGGGTCTGTAGGATTATGGATATTCAGAGAATCAAATGACTCTAATAAACTTTTCCTAGTATGACTACTCCAAGAATCTGAATCTTGTGTTGTGTCTTCACGAGGTTTTCTTTTATAATGATACAGCAAAGGATCAGATCTTGATGGTTGTCGAGCTCCATGATGTTCATCTTGTGTGGCATGTGTGAATTCATCTTCTCCTGTGAATGAACTAAGCGGCCTTTGACTTTCTCCTCGTAGGTCTCCAATTCCAGGTTGAGTTGCATTTTCACTGTCACCACCTTTATCATAATCTGGTGGTAGTGAGGTATTATCTGTATCTCTCACCACCTAAACCTGGAGTTCCACTACGAGAATGTTCTGATAAACTAATGTATTCTTCAACATTAATGCCTATTTCAACAGCAATTCTTGAACTTGGTCTACTTTGTTTTTCATCTAGTACTGGTTGTCCATTTTCTTGCAACCACTCTAGTATAGGATCCTCATCATCGTCCTTATTGTATATATATGTCAAATCAATTGAGTCGAAGTGATCCTCATCTTCTCTTTTTTTGATATGTTTTATTTTCAATCCCATGTTATAGTATACAAACACAAGATCATTTAATGTTTGAGTTTCCAATCTGTTTCTTCTTTTTGTATGGATAAGATTAAATGTGCTCCAATTTCTTTCACATCATGAAGCTGAAGCAGTTTGAGATAAAATCTTTATTACAATTTTTCTTAAATTTGAAGCATCTATTCCATTTAGTATCCACTATTCACCTAAAATATGATATTAAATTATTAATGTATTACTCATATTATGATGTAATGTTATGAAATAAAATAAATAATATACAAATCCTTACTTGGAGTCATCGAAATACAGCCACGAATCGCTTGAGGATCTCCAAATCCGAGTATTTGGTCCCTAAAGTATTTAATTTCATTCAACGCTTCTATTTGAATGTCCACATTCGGCTCCAATTTCTTTATTACCAATCTCATAGAATATAGTAAATCAGTACGATTCCCGAGATCATGATTGTAATGGTACTGCGGATTCAGATAGTATGCTACATTGATAAAAAAAGTAATTAAATAGCCAATTATAATGTAAATATAATTACGACAAAGATAAATATATATATTAAACTACTTACCAGCTTCATGTAAAGGGTGAAGAAGCATATTGGACCATCTTTCTTCGAAAATCTTCAAGTATCCTTTGGATGATCTGTATGCTGCATCTTTCACAGCATCTTTCATCAACTTCATTACCTCATACAAAGAACCCATTGTAGGTTTTTTATCACCATCCATCAATCGAAGAACTTTTAAAACCGACTTCATTATGCTTACTACCTTTCGAACATCTTCCTAAAAAAACTGACTATTAATTATAGAATTTATTTTCCTACTAATTGGAGTATCACTCTCACGATATTTATACCAGACTTGTGAATTAAATATGTACTTTAGTCCATTCCTTTTATCAATCTTCGATTGGAGAGTAATGTAATTTGTTGCAAATCAAGTAACCCTAGGCTGAATCAAGTCACCACCACAACACTAAGGTGACCTCATAAAGGCCAATAACTAGGTGTGATTGTAAATAAAATTTGTTACAACCTTTATTTCTCTAACAGTTTTCTCCACCAACTTTGTTCTACCAACGTCCTTGAGTATCAAATCAATACAATGAACAGCACATGGTGTCCAATAGATAGGATACTTAGACATAATTTTTTCACCGACTTTTTTAAAATTACTGCCATTATCGGTAATAATCTGAACTACATTTGATAGTCACACTTGCTTAATGACTTCCATTATTTGTTTATAGAGATATCTATGATCTTTGATAACATCAGAAGCATCAATGGACTTTAAAAAAATTGTGTGGCCATCACAGTAGACCATGAAGTTGATAATTTGTTTACTGGTAGTGCTTGTCCAACCATCACACATAATAGTGATCCCATAGGTTGGCCATTGTCAATTCAAGCTATCAATGTAGCTTTCTAATTTCTCCTTTTCTGATTTAAGATACTTGTTCATTATATCATAATCAGTTGGTGCTTTTACTCCCGTACCTTCTTTGGCCGCTACATCAAGCATATGTTGTAGATACGGTCCTTTTGTAGTATTCGCAGAAATAGCATTAAAAAACATGTATTTAGCTACAACTTGACCAACTTTTTCTCTAGCATTTCCAAACATGCCTTTGATAGTCTTCTACTTCGACTTTTCAGTTCTACATGTTGCTGAATCTGGACTATCATACCTTTGACTATATGTTCTAAACATTCCTGCAATACCTTTACCCTTATCTTTCTGCACACTACCACTGCCACTTCCACTTCCTCTAACAATTTCAGAACCATGGAATCTCTGAATTTGCTCTCTATGTCATTCTTCATTTCTTGATTCCATTATAGCTCTCCTATACATGTCTCTCTCATCTTGAGTTTGACATTCTACAGGATACAGTGTATCATCATCTGAATCTAATACAACAATGGGCTCACGCTCTCCTTCATCAAACAGAATCTTCTTAAATCTTTCATCTCTTTTCGTCCTATCACTTTTTTTGAATTTTGTCCTTTAGTAACTCTCTCATCTGATCACGAACAACAATTAGGCATGACTTACACCTACTGACATTACTGTATCCACCAACAAGATGTTGCTTTAATCTTGTAATACCCCCACTCATCATTCTTTTTCCACAGTACTTACATTCTGTTTTCTGTTTGTCATTGTTGACAACATGACCATGCAACCATCCTAGATCTTTAGATCTAGCAACTCTCTTCTCAGTGTCACTTTCATTACTTTGAAATCTATTAGAACTCGACGTTACGAAGACTGAAAATAAAAAATTACTCAAATATTAAAAATATGTTTCTTTATTTTTTAAATTTTTTATGATTTTTACAATTTTTTTAGATATTTTATTTAATAATTTGTAATTTAATATTATTTTTGATTTTCTACAAAATTTCAAAAAATATCTTTATTTTTTTCAACTTCTTACTATTTTCCTCATTTCTTTGCTTAAATTTGAAATATCTAAATGTTTTTCAAAATTTTCAATATTATCCAGATTTTTTTAATTATTTATAAAATATTATGAATTTCTGTTTTCTTTTTAAATTATAAATATTTTACTGATTTTTTATTTACTGATTTTATAGAATTTTTAAGTTAGATTTTACCTTTATTAGTTTAGATTTATCATTTTTAGGTTAGATCTATCGTGTTATTAACATTAAAATACAAAAAATAACATAAACAAAAAATAAAATACAAAAGCATAAAAATAAAACATGAAACCATATGGATATACAAAAGATGATGAATATAAAAGCAATCAGATAAATAAAGACAGATAAATATAAAAGATGAATATAAAGACAAATAAATAAAATACTGATAAATAAAACATAACTTTAAAAATAAAAACAGAAAAATAAAACTAATGTAAACTATAGTAATGAACTAATGATACCACCCTTTCTAACGTAAAAATAAAGACAGATAAAACTAACGTAAAAATAGATAAATAAAAACGCATGCACCCTTTTTTTTCACGCACACACCCTTTCTTTTTCACGGGAAGCTGTCGTGCGGAGCGGGAGAGCACGGGAGGCACGGAGAGCACAGGACGCCACGACGGATCCCACAGACGCATGGAGGGCACGAACGAGAGTCGACGGAGGGCACGGGAAGCTATGGATCCTGCACGGGAACAGGCGGAGGGCTGAGGGAGGAGGCACCAGAACAAGCGGAAGGCACGGGAACAGGCGGAGGACTACGGATCCTGCAAAGGCAGGCGAAGGCGAGAACAGGCGGAGGAGGCTGGAGGCACAGGCTGCCGTGTCGGTCGACACGTGTTTTTACAGTGTTGAAATTTCCGTCTTTCTCTCGACACACATGACACGCACGACACGCCACCGACATACTCACGGACATACAGTAAACGAAGATATTCCTTCGTATGTCGTTTCACCTATTTGAGATCCCGACATGTGTCGATGAAATTTCGCCGACACGTCTCGATGTTACGAACCATACCTCCAAGATATATTGCTCAGGAGGAGGATAAAGTATGCAGGCTAAAGAAGGCGATTTATGGTCTTAAACAGAGTCCCAAAGCTTGATTTGAAAATTTCAACAAAATGATGATGGTTAAGGGTTTCCAGATATGTATTATTGATCACTTAATCTTCTACAAGAAGACTGGTAACAGATGTGTGCTTCTTTCGGTCTATGTTGATGATATACTGGTGACCAATAGTGATAAAGAAAGCATTGAAGAAATAAAAGAACACCTTAGGACGTAGTCTGTCACTAAGAATATGGGAAAGCTAAAATATTTTCTGAGTATAGAGTTTACTTATGCAAAAGGAAAAAGGTATAGAATATGGGAAAGTTATCTCATAGGAAGTATGTCCTTGATTTCCTCCAGGAAACAGGTCTTTTAAGATACAAGTCAGAAAACACTCCGATTGAACAATCACCATCCTTCTTGGATACCAATTCAGAACTATTAAAAGACCCTCGTCAATACAAGAGATTGATTGACAAACTTATAGTCAATACAAGAGATTGATTTGACAATGACTCCGCTAGACATTTTGTATATAGTCAATTCGCTGAATCAGTTTATGCATGAACTCAGAAGAATACACTAGAATGGAGTCTTATGTGTTTTTTCCTATGTTAAAAATGTTCCAGGAAAAGAATTGATTTACAGAAGAAATGGCCACATGAACATCATGATATACTCAAATGCAGGATATACAGGAAATCAAGGAAATCTACATCTGATTTCTACACATATGTAGAAGGAAATCTCGTCATCTTACATAACAAGAAACAAAATATTGTGTCTCAATCCAGTGCAGAGGTAGAATATAGATCCATAGCTCTGATAGCTTGTGAGATGATGTAGATTAGATCTCTCTTATTGGAGCTTGATTTTGCTGTTGAGATGTTAATACCGATGCATTGTGATAATCAAGTAGCCATTTTCATTGCTAACAATCCTATCTTTCATAAATGTACAAAGCACATAAAGATTAACTGTCATTCTATACAAGATATGGTGATAAAAAGAGTCATTTCTACACCCTATCATCAGAGCAGTTGGTCAACATTTTCACAAAAGAATTTAGTGTTGGGGTTTTTGAGTCCTTGTGTGCCAAATTAGGCATAATTGATATGTATACTCCAATTTAATGGGAAGTGTTAGAGTTAGCATATTTTATATTTAGTGTAGTAGATTATTGGGTTATTGGATATTCATTTAGTCTAAGGTACCAAATACATCCTATATATATGTAACTACATATTCAAAGAAATAGATCTCTTTTCTTTTCTATCTTCCTTTCTACAGTAGACTTAATTACGTCTAACATCAGACACAAAAATATTGGCATTTAACACTCCAGAAGTCCAAAAATCGCTAATACAAGTGTAGAATGCTATTGATCCTGCAAGTGTAGAAATCGCTAATGCACCACACTCAGTATCCAACACTCTAGAATACCAAAATTAAATTCTTAGACTAAAATACTACCTAAAGTTTAGGTCGTTACAAAGATTCCCTTTATTCTCTATCTACATGTACCAAAGAGCCCGAAGCTTCTTTTGCATCCAAAGAATCAATTCTACCCCTCAGTCTTTTAGCAGCCACACAAATCTGAACCACCTCCTCTACCTATTTCTTGATTTTTTTTCTTTCATCCACTTGAGTTTAGTACAAAACCTTTTCGTCGAGCCCCAATTTCTCTCAAAATCAAAGTGCACCCCTCTTTCCAGCATCCTCCACGAAACAAACCATCAAAGCACTCAAAATCAAACCAAGCTGTCTCAAATTTGAATGGTCTAGGACCCCAACCAATGGCATCTTCAGTTGACAACAATAAAGGGGTATGGTCAGACGTGATTCTGGAAACACAATGAGCTTTTGTTGCAGGCCAAGCTGTCTCAAATTTGAATGGTCTAGGACCCCAATCAATGGCATCTTCAGTTGACAACAATAAAGGGGTATGGTCAGACGTGATTCTGGAAACACAATTAGCTTTTGCTGCAGGCCATCGATCCTCCCATCCACTGGAAACAAAAAATTTGTGCTACTTTGCCAAAGACAAGTTTTGCCTGATGTTTAACCAAGTTAATTGGCATCCAGCCACTGAAAAGTCAATAAGCCCCAAATCTCGAATAATGTCATTGAACGCCAATATACCTGTTGTAATCCTGCTACAGGTCCTAAGCCTGTCCTCCACATATTTAACAATATTGAAATCACCCCCAATTACAAAACTCTCAATGCCAAACTGCTCCACCAGATGAAACTCATCCAATAAAATTTGTCTCCTGCTCTATTCACATGGACCATAAACATTCAGAACACAGCACTGGACATCATCTGACACATTATATCTTTTTGTTAACACGAGAAACAAGAACCATCCCATGCCGTCAAAAGTCCACCTGCAGCACCAACCAATTTTTTAAACACGAACTCATCTAGATGAGTACCAACCACGACAAACCACCGGATCTATCAACCTAAACTTCGTCTCTTGAAAATGGGTTTCACCCCTCTAACTATAGCTCTGACATCCCTACATTTGTCTTTGTACCCCAATCCTCCAGAAAAGTATCTTCATAACAACCTGAGTCCCAAAACACCTTGTTACTCGCCACGCAACAACACATAATCATTTGTGGTCATTACCTACCCGCATTGCATGTTTCCACAACTCAAAAAGATAACGACAAACCCCTTTGACTGATTTTAATAAAGAGAAACCCAGGGCCTTTCCTTGTTCAATCAGACATTCACCAGACCAAATATACACTCCATAATCCTCCCCCCTTCCACTTGATCCCTCTATCACCTTCAGTCTCTCCTAACACTTTCTCCTGTACACTGAAGTTTCCTTCTCCGTGCTCCCTATAAGCCCCCTTCACTGCTCCCCAAACAATCCATTGACCCATTCCTCCTCTCAGACATACCCAATGTGACTATACCCATTGACTGAAGCTGTGATGTCCTTTCTATCACTATTACCTGTTGGAGACAAGGGGAAACAGAAGAAAAAATTATGGAAGAAAGGATGAGAAGAGTCAGAAGAAGGGATGTCCATGATACCACCAAATTCAGAGGTAGAGAACGTCCTCATCCCGTGGAGCGTCAATATCTCTTTCAAGCCATTCATCACACAAAATACCTTCCATGCATATCATTCACTGTCAGCTCAGTCCTTGAAGCTCCTACAGATTCACTCACTTCATCAAAATCAGAGAGCAAAGACCTATCCATACCCAAAGATACACCCCTAGGTAGACCCTGACACCCCAGCAATGTCCACGACTCATTGTTCACAAACCCTGATGCATATTTACCGATGACTCTCCATAAACAGGTCGACAAGAAAGGTCAAACAAGGAGTCTGAGATTGAGTTCCACCAACCTACTACCATCACCCTTCAACGTAGACAAAGAGAGGCCACAGTTCATAGAAAGACCCATCAGAAAAGGTTGGGAGGGGGGGAAGAATATGTCAACTGTCCTCCTACCTTCACCCACCTCCCTTGTTGGAAACCAAAGAAGCTCATTGGGCTCTCCACCATTGGGCATTGGAGGACGTCGGCCAAACTCCAGGGACACAGAGGCACATGAGACCCTCGCAGCAGGAGGAGAGAAGGGACACAACAACAAAGAGAGCTCAAATCCACAACAGGCATTGTCAGAACCCACCATCGGCGTCGGCTGGACAGACCTATAGCTGCAATGGTCGAAGGAGACAACTCTCCAATCGGGTCTGAGTTACCTTGATCTGGATGAAGATCCGAAAAAGCCAACTTACCCATCTGAGTGTGGTCTACTTCAATCTTGAGATCACTAATTCTGTAACCACTTTCAATTCCCACTTCATTAATCATTGAAATTACACAGTAAGAGGAACCCACTATGCAAAAAGAAATACAATAAGCCAATTCCCCAATATTACACATAATTGAAATCTTCTAGGCTTCAAGCAACACCACCTCAGCATCGATGTCGTTTCTATTATCACCACCCATAGCAGCACCTTTGAAGATGCCAATACCTGCAACCACATCCTTGATCACATCTCAACCCCTCACATGCAGCAGGAGTCCAATGATAGCAACCCACCATGCTGGACAAACAGCAGCACCCAGTGAAGTACCCCAACTCATGAAAACCACCTAAATACCATCCACCCTATCCTCTTCCATCAACAACAATTCCACTTTTGTATTCCTATCTGAGATCATAATAACCCCACTCAACTTGTTGAGCCAAAGAATTTGGTAATCAGCCCACCATCGTTCACAAAACTTATCCTGAATCACCACCCATTCATTGTCCTCTTTCCAGCTTACCACCACCGCCAAGGCTAACTCCTCTTCCATTCTCTCTAAATTCGGAGAAGACCCAATGTTGACAACCAAAGCTTTCTCTTCTTGATCACACAAAGGTAACTTCTTGTCTAATGACTTCTTATTCACAACTGCATCCTTGAAGGATAAGTTCTTCATCACAACATGATTTCTCCCAACCTGTGTAGAGGTGAACCCAATCGATGTTAGACAGGAGGAAATACTCAGGCAGTACTGTTCTCTATGCCCAATCCCTTTGCAACAACAACAAATCCAAGGATTTCTACATGTCACTTGCCAATGACCTTTACCGAAGCATTTCAGGCACACACCAGCATCCAGTTTCCTTCTTCTCCAGACTCTGGAGCACTCAAGATCTTCTCAGCTCTGCTCCAACCACACCCACGAGGGATGGCATTGGCACCCATAGCTTCCAACAATGTCCTGCTCCTCTTCCACTACCGCCACCATCACCAATTGGTGGTATTGACCTCTAGCTCCCTCCTATTTTCTCTCACAATCGCCGCTCCCTCTCTCTCTCTAAACCTAACATTTTTCAAATTTTCGGACTATATTCTTCTTATTCTTTGAATTTAACTTAGGGATCCCTTCCAAAAGTGGTGCAATATTCAATGACATAACCACCTTTGACATGATTCTATACATGATTCAAGTGTGAGGAATGATGGTAATGTTTTAAGTATGATATAACAATAACCTAATGATAAGTGCATGTGAAGCAGAATCCACTTTCTTCGGAGAATGAGTCTAAGGACCAATCATTATTAATTGCTAGTACAGTTTTAAGTATTTTTTGTTTCATTAATCTCTTATATACAATTGGATTCATGAATATTGAAGAATCTACAGAATCAAATTTGATTCAGCAAAACAAAAAGCTATAGTGGGAACAAGAAAGAACATATAGGAAGATAACAATTCAAAAACTATAATCTGTTTAATTTTAGTGTAATTTAACATAATATATAGTATTCTCATCTTGTTGTAAACCATATCAACCTAACAAAATTGATCCTGTATCACATTTATTACTTTGGCATTAAAACTAGAGGTGATGGATCCACCTTTTGGTCTCGTTTTTTGTCATCATCTTCATCATCGTCGTCGTCGTCATCTTTAATCCGATGGATAATATCCCTCTGGCCCTGTACCACAAGTTGTTAAGTAAACAAAACAAAAAAAAACTTGAAGCATCAAGAAAGCAACAAATGTGATACTATTATACTAACATGGAAGATCCTCCTTATGAGTGCCTCATCCTCTTCCTTTATTCTCTCTTCCTGTTAAGGATCAATTCATAGAAATTAAACTCAAACCTGCTAAATGAATTTCTTCTAAAATATTTTTCAGCTATTTTATCTATTTTTTGAATGGTAGGTGGGAGATTTCATTTATATGTAAAAGTTCCAAAAAAATACAAAAGAGGAGCTATTTTATTTACATGACAATACATTTCACTTTGGACAAATACAAAGCACTTAGGAAGATCTATTTGATTATGGGACAATCCATATCTACAATTTATTATGCCTACAAAATGAGATTTCAGTAAAAGTATGAACTAGGTTTGGTTATTATTTAGGATAATGAATAGCTTGGCTCAGTTCAATGCCTGACTTGAGTAACTGTTACAACTAGGTGCAAGTCAAGGTGTCAAAATACCATGGCTCAGAATTTTGGTTTTTTGTCAGACTTAAGTCCTTCACAAGAAGCAAATTACACGTTGAGAGGAACACAGTAGACATAAGGTAAGTGTACAGAAGCTCAATAATAGTTTAAGGATTCAATTTTCTAAAAAAGCTAAAATCAGCAATACCATGCAAAAAACTAAATATTGGATTTACCAATTATCCAAGAGCTTGCAAGATATGAAAATACATCACGTCATTCAGATGCTAGAAATTGCTAGTGATGATTTTTTTTATGTTCCTACAAACTTGTTTCTAATGAATATTTTTCTATTTCAGGTTTCTATGCACATATGTTTTTCTTTATTTATATAATTCTAAAATAAGCAAATAATGTGCAGACAATGATAAGTTGGATTCACAATAAAGCTCGTCATTTATGAAAATACATCATGTGATTCAGATGCTAAGAATTATTACTATGATTTTTTAACGAACTTGTTTCTAATGAAATTTCTATGCATGTATGTTTTTCTTTATTTATATTGTTTTATCAGCCCAATACTTTGATCCTTCTAATGTAATTATTTAGGAGTAATGAGAAGATTTAATTAAAAGCAAGTGGAAAAAAGGTTACAACAAAAGCAAAAGAAACAAAGGCTGAGACCTAACAAGATAATAGGATCTCAGAAAAAGAAAACAAAGAACAAGGTACCACATGAGGAACAACAGACAAAAAAGCCCCAAACAAAATTTATCAAAAAAGCAACAGTCCTCCCTCATTTAAACAAAAAATTATAATGTAGTACACTTGTGGGTCAAACCAGCTCAAGTAGTAGCTAAATAGTAGCTCACCTCAGCTCTAATGGTGGGTTATACAATGGTTCATTCTGGTTAACAATTGGTCATGTGTCACTCAAATTAAGCATGTGATCCACTTAAGGGTATCATAATGGAGAGGGACTCCACCCTCCCAAACAGTGCAGAGAGGATAAAATCCTAACCAGACTGTGATAGTACCAGAAGAATAAAGGCTGGTCCCTCAACAACTAAATCTACGTGACAAGTATGGAGTGACTACATGGTGGTGGTGATGGCAAACCAAAGTTCGTAGCATCTACTGATGTAACTATTAGTTAAATTGGTAACCTCATCGATCAACCTGCTAATCGTAAAAATATAGTAATCAGTCCATGGTACAATGAATTTCAGTTATCAACTTCATTTACCTTGGACATAACACAGTCAAGGAAACTGCATCAGTTAAAACAAAAGACTATGCTGACCAATATATACCAAAAAGCCATCTATTTTACCTTATTACAGCACAACATATCAAACAGATGTTTGGTCGAAATAATCTAATATAAGATATCCAATGATATACCGAAAAATATCACATCAACCCCTCAAAAAGCAATATACTCCAGGCAATTCACCAAACCATGTCGATGTTGGTTACCTAGTTGTGTATAAAAGACTATACTTCTAAAGTGAAGCTAGCTGATGTAGGATAAATGGCTTACTACAGTCTGATCCTAAAAATAAAAAAGGATTCCAATTCCACCTCTAAAATAAAAAATTTTGACATGTAGACAAGTGAGGACACTTTCGCTGGTGTGAACAGCCTTTTGACCCATTTTCCCTTTCATTTGTTCACAAAAGAGGAAATGGTGTACAGTTGTACGCCACTATCCTTTTGTCATACTTTACTTCTCAGTATATGCCCCATTAAAACTACACAAATGGAGGGATATGTATGTCAATTTCACTGTTAGAGTTGTTAAATAGGCTAGTAGTTGATATATGGGTAAATGAGTATCCATATAAGTCTATGCAGTCTATATATCTGTAATCCTGTCCATTAGTGAAGACATTTCTCTCTTTTCCCTCTAATATGGTATCAAGAGCAAGGATTAGACAAAAACCCTAACCCTCCCACCCTTCTCTGTCATTGCCCGCCAAGCCAGGCCATAATTCAGCCACCTGCTGTAGGCCGTTGTTCCATCACCAGCCATTGACAGCCCCTTCCGACCACCCAACTCCCTCTGTCATTGCTTCCAACCCCTTCTGGCAACTCCTACAGCCTGGTGCCAACTGGAAACGGTCATAGAGGCTGCTGTCCATGTGTGTTTGTGTGTCCTTACCATAGGGCTTTCGGTATACCCTATATGTGCATGTTTAGGGCTGTTTTTTGCCCTGTTTGTGTGCTGTTCAGACCAATTCGTGCACTGTTTTGTTCCTACTGCTCTTCGCACTTTGTGCCATGCCATCTTCCTCCACATCTAGTGCCTCTAGTGATGCTTAGTTATGTAACCTTGGTGGTACCACCATTAAACTTAATAGATTTAAATACCGTTTATGGGCGTAAGCCTTCACTATCTTCCTCGGTACTCATCGGAAGATAAAGCATATCATCAACGATCTGCGTCTCTCAAAGACCCACACTATGATAACTGATTTGCCATTGATTTTGATGTCATATCTTAGTAGGTGAATAGTATAGAGTCCACTATTGCCTTTGATGTGATGTTTTTTTACTACAGCCAAGATGATATAGAATACGTTGAAGGAAATCTATAGTCATGAGAAAAATATCTCTCAAGTTTTGAGATTTATGAATGACTTTTTTTCTCTTCAACAAGGAGATCAATTTATTCAAGAGCTCTACACCATGCCCTTATGGATGAGTACGAGATACATCAATCTATTGTTTCCAATGTCAAGATTCTAAAGGAATACCATGATAGTTTGATAGTTGCAACGTTCCTTTCGGCACTTCATCCAAACATTGCATCTCAAATCTATAGGCAATTAATTGGTGCAGATACAATTGCATCTCTATCCTCTACATTTACTCGTGTAGTTTATGTGTGTGCCAACACCCCCAATCTTGTTTCAAATCAAATAACTATGGTTGCTTCCACTAGGGGTTGCAACGTGGTAGGGGTCACAATTCAAAGGAAGCACGTGGAACTTGCAAGTGTGATTAGTGTGGGCATAAGAATCACACTTCTACAAATGCTAGGACAAGTTTAGAAAACTAGAATAGACTCAGAATGTCACTGTTGATCAATCTACTAGCAACATGGCTACTCCAACCATAGTTACCCTCCCTCAAGCTGAGTATGTACAATTTCTCCCGTTCCAAGTTAGTTAGAACACTGTAGTAGCCTTTTATGTAGCCTTATTAGGTATTAACACTCATCTTGTCTCTAAAGACAATTCCTAGATTTTAGACTCTATAGCTTCCATTTATGTGTCCAGTAATCGAAATTTTTTTACTAACTCATTCTGTTTCCATTGTTAATGGTAGACTTTGTTCAATAATCGGTGACGGAGTGCTTCAAGCCTCTTTATATCTTCTCCTTGATAAAGTTCTTTATATTCCTAATTTTCTTATTAATTTACTTTCCAATAGTGTCAATACGAAAGTCTTTGTCATGTCTCAAATTTTCCATAATAATTTAAAATAAATTAAATTACAGAAAATTAAAACTAAATAGAAAATATCAAACTACCAGGAACCTGTGTGTGTGGCTACGAGACTCCGATCTATATACACTATGCTAAGCCTTCTATGTACCTATACTTGCAATCCAAAAACACGAAAAAAACGCATGAGTGACAAAATCAACCAACACGGATCCTACAAAAAACGACGGAAAAACGAAATCATAATTAATTTTCTTTTAAAATCATTTCACAAACTATTTTCTCTAAAACCCCACAAACCAAACCGACACCAGCAAAACCCACAATCGAGGCTCTACTAACCCAAAACCACAAACAAAGGTCCTCAATAGTTAAAACCACAAACAATGAGTCGGAAAATCCGACGCTAGGCAACCAAACTCTGGCCACAAGCAGTCCACCGAGGAGCGACCATGGAGTCTACACTGCCACGACGTGCCACTCTGTGCAAGAGCCGCGTCATCTAGTAATTCTCCTACCTGGAGAACCCTCACAAAGCCAACCCCTCTTTGGAAAGACTGTCCTATCTCTCAAGACACTACCAACTACGGAACACGTGTCCCACCCGTACTAACCACCACAAGATACGCCTCTTGACGACATCCTCGCAAGATACTCAGGAGGAAGTGTCATACCTCCACATCCGATGACACTCGAGCCTCAATACTAACAGCGACAGTAGGAATATCATACATCTTCGTCATGCCACAAGACACCTCAACCCATAGACCACAATCTTAACCTTGAAACGACAGTCAGGGAGTCTTATACCTCCAAAACCAGACAGTTTCAAGTATCTCAGCCCCCGACCTCGACCAGGGAGACGTGCCCGACCACCAGTGAATGTCGTCACATTCTCTGGTCCCGACGACACGGTCCCACAATGTCTTGGCTCGCACATAGAAAACCTGGAAAATCATTTTCCAAAACGGACCAATCAACTCTTTGAAACCCCTTTTTCAAAACAATTTTATATCTTTGAAAACTCTTCTAAAATCTCGACAAAACAGCACATCAAGTGTCCCAAGGGATCACCACTGACGACCCACAATTTCATCTCAAAGGGACAATACAAACCAATCCGAAAAATCCTCGAAAAATCACATTTTTATAAAAGCATTTGAGCCCTGATTCAGTATGCCGAAAAACAAGTTCGGTATGTCAAAAATCCCTGATTCAGTAGACCGATTTGGATCGATCGATTGAATCAGGTCAACGATCAGCACTCAAGTCAAAATCGATATACCGAAAATAATTCGATCAACCGTCCAAAATCGGACAACCAAATTTTGACCAAAGGATCAAAACTGACAGAAAAAAGACATACCAAATTTCTGCAAAAACCAGAAAAATGGTCCAAACTCAAACATTCGAAATTACCCAAAGTAGAACCTCCGATCGGATCCCCAAAATATACACCAAAAATCTTACATAAAACATAAGATGTAAGCCCTCGAGTCTACTCCAAATCCCAATAAACAAAACTAAAATCCATTCACCATACATCAAGATATAAATCCGCAAAGGCATAAGGATCAAAACGACTTAAACCACGATCATCGTCATAAATATCCATAAAAGCCACAATAAATTCTCATAAATTCCAAAATATTAAATTTAACCTAGATTACATGCAACCTAGGCATTTCTACCATTTTTCATGCTTTCTACTCATTAAAATGGAGTGCGTACCGGAAAAACGCTCTCCCACGATCCCAACCCTCAACGAGGTTCTCAATTCTCTCGACCACAGAGACACACCACCAGAACTCCACACGCTGCCACGAGCTACCGCACACCTCTTCTATCCTTGAGTACAGCAAACAAGAAGGAAGATGCGGGGTGGAGAGAAACAGGGGAGGGAGAGTGAGAGAGACGGGAAGGAGGGGGTGAGTGGAAAGAGAGAGAACGAGTGGGAAAAGAGAGAGAGAAAGAAAGAGATGACGTGCTCGAGACGGGAAGGAAGAAACGACGGAAAGAAGGGAAAAGAAGTAAGGTGCGTTGGTCATGCATCGACGTGGCTGAGCTTATAAAGCCATGCAATACGACAGTCGAACACATGCACAACTACACGTCCTACCTAACCACATCCCACACGAGCATACCAAACCCACACCACCAACTTGCTCCCACCAACCAATCCACTAATGCAGACCCCACACGGACCCACACCCGGACCCACAAACACAGTGCCATAATGTACAGTGCCAACCACGCACAAGGACACGCAAACAAAAGCCAGTCCACGAGGTCCAAGTCCAAAAGCACAAACCACACAAACGGACCTTGAAACAGCCATTCTCATCACCTTTGGTTCTTGTGCACTACATTGTTTGATTTTATATTTCGAGATTTCCATTTACAATATGTACATTATGACAATAACATAGTTATATTCATTACAATCCTACATTCCATAAGCGAACCAAACACATTGAAATAGAATGTCACTATGTTCAGGACACAGTTATCTTCACAAAGGATCTTTCCGTAGGTGTATTTGAAGTACTTTGTAACAAACTGAGCATGTTATATATGCTCCGACTTTAGGGAGAGTGTTAAACGTGTTAAATAAATTAATAATTGATATATAGGTAAATGGGTATTCATATAAGTCTATGTAGTTTATATATATGTAATCCTCTCTATTAGTGAAGACATATCTATCTTTTCCCTCTAATATTCACATAAAAAGAGATGAGTTTCAACCATCTCCAATAAGTATCTCTTCTGCAACTAAGGGCAGTAGAACAATAGCAAGAAAACAATAGAACCATCCTCGGTACATGAGTTATCTCTTGGCCATTTCTCTTTCATTCCATCACTCTCTCATCTCCTTCATTCTTTTGCCTTTTTCTTGAAGAATATTGTCTTTTATTGCTTTTCAGCCATTCTCATCACCTTTGGTTCTTGTGCACTACATTGTTTGATTTTATATTTCGAGATTTCCATTTACAATATGTACATATAGCCATGTCCTCGTGTAAATGTTTTGAGGTTTGCCATGTCAACACAAATGCATGTCTACAAATCATAAAATTCCACTCAAAGAGCAAGGCAAGGAAATAGGATTTCAACCAACAGAAGCAGGTGACGAGGTAAGACTTCAATCACAACCTCAAATGTGATAATCAAAATAAAGAACACAATTGTTTCCTTCAATAGATAGTTAATATATTGCAGTGTATGGCTTTATTGTTTTTCTTTTTCACATTTTGATGATCTCATAACATGATAGAACAACCACCATTTTGCAAGAAACAACTGACAATCAGCAAACACAACCTGAATGTCTATTTAGTATGGGTTGACTGGAGCACTAAGTTGCAAGAATAAAGTCTTAGCAATGAACCTAAACATAATTGTGCCAGTGATACATTTGAGAAGCCAACTCTAAAATATTTGCTGATATACAACTGTTGCCTTTTTTTTTGGAAGCCTATTTGTATGTTTAAGAAAGGCTACCTGTTGCTTTTAAAATACAAATAACATTACATACATAGCTTTATATTTCAGAAACAAGCATTCAAGAGTGCTCAGTATAATGGACTAATTTACTGAAGTAGTTTAGTATCATATGCATAAACATAATAGAAGAGAGTACCAAATAGAGAATTAAAACCATTAGCAAAAGAAAATGTAAAATGACAAATGTACAGCAAAGGTACATACCTCTTTCTCTGCAGATCGTTTCAGGGCTTCAAGCATCAAATCCGAACTAACTGTTGCATGTCTAGACTGAAAGAAGCAAGACATAACGTAATAATTAGAAACAACATAATACAGTGATTACACAACTAAAGCAAATTGTTAATACACTTGACCCATCAATTAATTATGGCTTTTCGATTTGGATTTCAAACCAGAATTACCCAATCAGCATAAAAATCATTTAATTATATGCAGAAACTAGGATTTTTCTTAATATTGCTTTTTTTTTTGGATGTATGTACCTTCATAGATCTCATTTCCTCCAAGGCAGCAAGTATGTCCATATCTTGTTTAGAATCTGATGCTCTGTTTTCCAAGGACTTCATGGCATCGCCTATTTCTTCTTCATTTCTTTTTCGTTTTTCCTTTTCAACTTCCTGGTTAAAAAACACACGTCATATTTGATAGATTGCAGGAGCAAATTACAGACAAGGGAAGCTAAATAACCTCATATATAAAAGTGAAATAGTATTTGTTTAAAACTATGAAGCAACATACTGCAGCAATATTGTCATTTTACCTCTTCTTCATTGCGCCAAGGTTCGAAATTACGGGCTGCACCTGATTCAACAACATAGTCTGAATTTTGGGGATCTGTCTTGATAGTGAGTTCAGCTGAGCACTTGGTGCATTTGAAGTAGAAGCGAAATATTTGAATTCCCAAATATGTCTACAATATTTGCCAAAGTTTAAGGATGTTAAGTAAGAAATTTAAAATTTGAAACTAACAAAAGTATAATAGATAATGGTATGGAACTGACAAAATAATATAAACTAAAAAGAACCACGTCAATCAATTAACATTTAATGACAGAAGCAAGAAATTTCAAGTTGCACACTAACACAATAACCACAATACATCTTCAAGAAATAAAATATAACCATGATATTAGCATGGCACTAAAAAAAATATTAAGTGGATAAATTACAACAAAATAATGTAAACACTAAACACTGCATGAATAGATGAAAGTTCAACGAAAATCAACAGCTAGTTGATGAAAGTCAACCAAAATCAACTTCCAGTCGATATAATTCGACTGGAATCAACTGTCAGTCAATAAAAGTCAACCAAAATTAACTGTCAATTGATAAAAGTCGACCAAAATAAACTGCCAATCGATAAAAGCCAACCAAAATGAACTGCCAGTCGATGAAAGTCGACGAACACAAGCTTCCCTCTTGACCAAGGCAATTGAATCTTGATTGGGTAGTAAACCTTGATTGGACCTTTCCCACATCCACGTGTGCGTTATGATCATCCTCATAAAATAGACAAGGATGTTAACTAGATTTTCAACTCTTATGCTCGTTGTGAAGCAAAACAATTACTCTTAAAAAGGGCCTGAGGCAAGAGGCAAGGTGTTAACCCTTGATTGAAGTGAGACAATGAATTAAGAAATACAATAAGACAATATAATATCAAATAATATCATGAATTATAATATCAAATAACAATCACATATCACCCTCAATAACAAATGTCAAGAAAATTGCAACGACCAAACCTCAAATATTAATTTAATTTGAATTAAATACACGTATTGATGAAATTTGTGCAAAAGAATGTCAAGTAAATTGCAATAACCAAACCTCAAATATTAATTTAATTTGAATTAAATACACATATTAATGAGTGGAAGCGTTTCACTCTAAATGATCGTTGAATCTGTAATGCATTTTCACTCAAAGCAAAGAGTAAAATAATGAAAAACACAAAAAGAGTGATAAAGAGTGACTAAAACTCAAAAGCCACTGATTAAAATTAGGAAAGTGATAAAACTTTGAAAAAGTAAAGGAATCATGGTTGTACTATTGGAATCATGGTCCAACTCAACTAGAAATTGAGACATGCAAAGCATCGTCTCAGCTCTTGTACCAATAATAGTGCAAAGTAATTTACCATCCTACTGTATTATAATTGATGGTACTCAAATTATAAAACATATATAAATAAGTTTACTTAATTCCCTCATTTTTAAATAATACTAGTGTACGCAGTCTAAGATTCAATCCAATGGCTCATGATTTATGTTACTTAAAAACTGAAATTCAAGTGATTTCAGAAAAAAAATTCTTTATAAATCCTATATGCAAATATATTTAGAGGCTATTTGTGCAGGTGTTGGAATAACATGTATCAACCTTTTTCTTGAATAAAAGATGGGATGATTTTCATTAATTAGATAAAACCATCCTAAGAATGGGATGTGAATAACATGCACCATGCATGTTCAAATTACATGGTTAGAAGTTTCAAAATGATTTAACTTTCAGTTTGTTTATGAGTAAGTCTAATGATCAACATTAAATCTAGAGGCTTAATTTAGCAATCTACTGGTAAGATTATTAGAAAAATGGACTTAAATTTAGCAAAATAAATAATGCTTTGATTAGAAATATAGGACAGTGATATGCTATTTTACCAGTAGAAAAATTTAGTAAGTCTAAGTATTTAGTCATTAAAGTTAAAAGGAGAGCCTAGCTAATTGACAAAAGATTTAAACATTTATAAATGAAATTTAGACCCCAATTAGCACATACAAGAACTATGACCAATTTAATTCAAGGAAAAATGGATCCCTCGCAAACTTTTTGTTTCCTGGCGCTTATGCCAACGTCGTATGCCAGCAGCTAATTTATGGACGCTAAACTAGTCTCTACCTATCATCAATTTCACCCACATTCACCTAAAATTAAATAAATTCTCCCAGAGAGAACTTCAAAACCTTATGGGAACAAGAATCAAACCAAGTAGGGGGGGAACGCAACATTAGCAAAAAATAAATAAATAAAAGAAGAGAAGAAGAAGAAGAAGAACAACAACAACAACAACAAGAGAATAGAGAAGGAAAAACGAAAAACCATGGGAGCAGCAGCAGCAGCAAAAGTCCAGTACCTCGCCGACGACGTCCTCCTTCCGGGAATTGAACTTGGTCCCTTTGTAGATGTAGGTGCCGCAGGTGTTGCAGCGGATGCTCATGGGAAGCATCATCCGGATCTTCATCTGCTGGTTCTTCGGCTGCCTCCGCCGCGGGATCTTCGACGGGTCGAAGTCCGGCGGGTAGTACTTGTTCAGCACCTTCCTCTCTCCCATCTTGCCTGCTTCTTCTTCTTTCCTCCCTCACTACTACAGCTACGGCTACGGGTTATCAAGAAATATTCAGAAGTACAACGCCGGTTCCCTAAACTCTATCCGGATTTTCGACTCCAGCACCGCCGCAGGACGGGAAGGGAACGCCTCCTCCCCTCAATTTGGTTTCCGATTTTTTGTTTATGTGGTAAATTATTACGTATGTGTATATGTATACGTGGGAGCGAATGATGTAAGACTGTAGAGGGAAAAGAATTCTATTAGGACGCTAATTGTTGTATTCGAAGTGAGAACCGTTTGTTGCGTTTGGAAACGTTTTTTATTACGTAATTTATTAAGAAAAATTAAATTTTTAATAAATTATAACTTTTATAATTTTTCAGAAGATAAAGAAAAATTTATTTAATTTATATGTCTAATAAACACTTATAAATTAATCAAATGACTATATTATCCTTATCGTTACCATCATCGTCGATCACCACCACTACTACCACCATTGTCGACCACGACTGCCACTATTGTCATCAATCACTACCATTCTTATTATCGTCGGCCACCACCACCATTACCGTCATCAGCCACCAACATTGTTGTTATCGACTATCATTACTATCGCTGTCGTCGGCCACCATCACTGTCGTCGTCATTGGTCACAATCACCTTCGTTGTCGTCGACTACTACTATTGCCACTATCGTCAACCACTACCACCACCACCACTGTTATCGTCGGCCACCATCACCACCAACGTCGTCGTCCACCACCACCACCATTATCGTTGTCAGCCACCACAACCATCACCATTGTCGACCACCATCACCGTCATCATCGTTGGCCGCCACTGCTACCAATCACTACAACTACTATCGTCATCGACCACCACCACCACTACTGTCGTCGACCATCACCACCGTTGTTGTGCCTTAATTCATATTATAATTAAAATTAACTTTTAAGGATATCATTGGAAAAGCTATGGCTAATATTCATAGCTTTTCAAAAAACTAACACCCATTAACTTTTCTAAAAGCTACCTCAATAGCTTAAAATGAATTAAAAACTACAAACAGTTTTCTTTTTGCAAAAGCTCAATAAGCTAGCTCCTTTGGAAATGTATATTAGACAAAAGATACTTAACGTAATAAGCTGATGTAAAAAAGCATTTCCAAACACTACCTTAATCCGCATTGTCATTGAAGAATGAGGACCCAAATCCCATGGCTCTTGGTGTGAAATGGGTCGGATTCAACCGATCCAATGGGTAAAATTGTGCAAATTGTTCTAACCATGCTTTTTTTATTCAATAGCCTAGTTGTAGGTCTAGGAGCGAGTCGGATCTATATTAGGCCCATTTATATCTAAAACCAGGCTCATTTTTTCTCATGAGTCTAGATCTAAGTCTAGACTGACAATCTAAAATTAAAACGCAAATCGATGAAAATAATAGATCTAGGTTTGAGTCTCGAGTCTGACAAGTTTGAACATTAAATGATACTTACATAAAAATCTAATAAAAAATACCATCATGAAGAGGCAATAGGGAGTAGAGGAGAGGTTGTGATATGGAGGTAGTGGCAACGACAATGAAAAAGAGAAGTTGGGAGAAAAAGGTGGAGAGGAGAGGAGGTAGCCTCGAGGTGGCAACTAGTGGAAAGGAGAAAAAGATGGTAATAATGGAGAGGAGAGACTAAGAGGAGGTGAAGAAGAGAGGAGGAGGTGATCAGTAGGTGATGGCCAATAATGAGAAGGAGATGGTAATCAATGAAAAGGAAAAAGGGACAACGATGTAGAGAAGTGGAGTGCAGAGATCGAGCGTAATTGGGACTTATGAAGGAGAATAAGAGATTTAATGTTTAAGTTGGGAAAGGAAAGGTTTTATTAATAAACAAATAAGTATTATTGTGACCATGTCGGTAGAACCCTGGCGCAGCTCTTCTACTACTCAATGTGCGGAAACACATGAGGAGATCCGATACGGTCACGGCGAAAATGGTGAATCCGGAAGAAGAAGAGAAGATCCAGAAA
This sequence comes from Posidonia australis, assembly GCA_024699735.1. NCBI lineage: Eukaryota > Viridiplantae > Streptophyta > Magnoliopsida > Alismatales > Posidoniaceae > Posidonia > Posidonia australis. The sequence continues at coordinate 44,513 of JAMKQA010016801.1, forward strand.
CTCCAAGGGAAGACAAAAAGGATAATGAAAAGAGTCGCCACCTAGTCTTTTAATGGGAAGACGAGGAAAACCAAAAAAACACAAGAAAATCAAGAAACAAAACAAAATGCAGAATGCATGTGTGATCCGTGCCTAATGGATAATGTACAAATGAATGCGGGCCAGAGAAAGGGTAAGGATTCTGGTTACGCATGGGGAAGGGGTTAGGCACCCCCATGCGCCCGAGAAAACTCGGTCTTTCTAG
>JAMKQA010016802.1:0-29950 GCA_024699735.1 Posidonia australis
GACAGGAGATCGGATAGGATTCTGGACAAGAGATGGGACAAGAATCTAGGTAAAAGGTTGGACCGAAGATTGGATAGGATTTAGGTAAGAGGTTGGACAGGAGATTGGATAGGATTTAAGTAAGAGGTTGGACAGGAGATTGGATAGGATTATGGACAAGAGATTGGACGAGAATCTAGGTATGAGGTCAGACCAGTGATTGGATAGGGATCTAGGTAAGAGGTTTGACAGGAGATTGGATAGGATTCTGGACAAGAGATCAGGCAAGAATCTCGGTAAAAGGTCGGACCAGAGATTGGATAGGATTTAGGTAAGAGGTTGGACAGGAGATTGGATAGGATTCTGGACAAGAGTTGGGACAAGAATCTAGGTAAAAGGTTGGACCGAAGATTGGATAGGATTCAAGTAAGAGGTTGGACAGGAGATTGGATAGGATTATGGACTAGAGATTGGACAAGATAAGGAGGCCAATGGATGGCACAGAATGCACGGTTGGCGATGCGACGGTACACTCTGCCCTAGCGGTCAACCGTGTCATGTGGACGGCTGACTCGGAACTAGCATGGATCAGATGATAAAATGAGTAGGGGAGGGCCTACCCCTAGTATAGATCAGGTCAGAGGGGTCCACTATAGATGTCATAGACCTGGAGATAGAGAGGAAATGGATTCCTGAGGTCCCAGCACCTGCTGAGTTATCATGCACAGGCATGGGTTGGTTTACAATGTTGGTATGAGTCGGTGGTGCTTGTGCTTGTGCAAGTGGTGGTGCAGGTGTAGTGTGTGCCTCCTGAGTGTCAATGATGATGACCTTGTTGTCAATCAAGTCCTGAACGGAGTTCCGAAGAGCCATGCAATTGTCCGTTGGGTGGCCCACGCAGTGGTGGAAATTGCAGAAGAGGCTCGTGTCATACCATCCCGGAAGAGGATTCGGTGGGGGGCGGACCTCCGGGAGCTTCAAGAGTGACACCACTTTAGGGAGGATGGCGCTCAACGGCTCAACAAGTGGTGTATATTGTCGTGGAGCACGTGGAAGCCTTCTCTTCCTTGGGCGAGGTCCTTGCCAGACCGGTGCCGTAGGATACACCAGCGGGGCGGTGGTAGTGATCTGTGGTGTGTGCGATGTCCTAGGTGTAGGTGCATAAACAAATTGATTCGGGCTTGGTTGGTTCACCGCATTGACGAGCGTGACGGTTGACTCCACGTATGCGACTGCGGGCTTGGGAGGATCCCGCCTCTTAGGGTAACTGGTGCCAGCTCCATTGCGAGTGCTGCTGCTCGCCTGGTGATCCGGGGATGCGGCTTGTTTGGCAAATGTGGCGAGTGCGGGAAAGCTACCACTGCGGAGGGAGCGTTCCACACGCGCACCTGCCCGAATCAGTGATGGGAAGGTGGTGACAGGTTGGATGCTTAATAGAGCTCCAATGTCTGGTTACGCACCTCGAATAATGATTTCAATAGACTCCTCGTCGGAAGGCCTATCCTTTACTTGTGATGCAAGGGTGCACCAGCGGCCGACATACTCCCTGAACGGCTCGTTGGACTTCTGTTTTGTGGTGACGAGGTCCTCCCTCTTTGGGACCATGTCAAGATTAAAGGCATACTAGTCCATAAATGCCTGTGAGAGGTCGTTCCAAGTCTTGATTGAGCCCATGTCAAGCGATGTGAACCACTTGAGGGCCGGACCAGTGAGACTCTTTTGGAAGAGGCGGATTGGTAGCCTCTCATCAGCCTGAAGCTGAGCGAGATCTCCGCAATATGCCCGAAGATGCAAAATAGGGCAACCCTTTCCGTTGTACTTCTCGAAGTCTGAGATCTGAAAATGTGATGGGAGTGTCGCCTCTGGGAAGTAGCAGAGGTCCTGGAATCTGTAGGGTTGGCGATCGCTTCCCCGCACTTGTCGAAGTGCCTTCTCCAAGTCACCTACCCTAGCAAGGAGGGCGTTTGGAGCTACTGCCGATGAGGGTGACGCAGTAGGGGGAAGGGTCGCATATGCCGTGTGGGTTGCACCTAAGTGCTCCTCCAGATCCACCATCATGCCACCTGGTGCTATAGCATGATGGCCGGCATATCCGTGCAAGAGTGTTGAGTGTTGTTGTGGAAGTGACAGTGCTTGGACGTGATGATGTGCAAAGGAAGGATGAACTGCGAACTGTGTGGCAGTGGGTGCTGAGTGTGGGAGTAACAGCTGCTGCAGTGGCACGGCGGTAGGCTGCAAGCTCTGAGGATGCTGCACTCTAGCCAACCCATGAGTGGCCATGCAAATGTATGCTTTCACTTCAATGCATGCCTAGAGATGAATGCTTGATGCCATGCCAAAGTGTGAGTCGAACATGCAGGGAAGCAATCATGCAGTAAATCATGCAATCTAATGTTCAACCACACTATATGTGTTTTGAACCAGGGCACTCGTGCCTGCAAAATCGTGTCAATACAATCCACTAGGCATGTAAACTAGATCATCGCATTCCAATTCTTAGAACTCTAGATAGTAAGCATCATTGCCCTAATGGATGAATGCCAAATGCCAATGCATTCGTGAAACCATGCAATGCAAGCAAAAGCATGCAAATGAATGAAATCTAGGCAATACTCCATGAGATCAGAAGAAAAGAAAATAGAGTAAAGCCATGCAAGGCTACTTAACCCTACTGCCTACTCTAGATTCGGGGCTCCATGCTGGTAATCTGTGCTAGTGACTCATGTTTGTCGCTCACACTAGCAATTCACATTAGTGACATGTGCTCCCAATTTTACAGAGTAGACATTGCACTTTTCCTAGAAATAAAAACCGGTAATTCAATGCAATGGAAGCAAGAATGCGCAATGACAAACACTTCTAAAGATTAAATACAAGCCTAGGGTGCATGCACATTTCTCCCCACCTCCCTCACTCGCCATTGGGTTCCATCGTCCCTCACAGCCATGGGAGTGGGATGTGAGCTCTGAGGACTAGTTTTGACATCGATGGAGGGTGGAGGAAGCAAGAGGAGAGAGGGAAATGCAATGCAAATGCAGTGCAAATCAAATGCAACTCTTCCCCATCTCTGTTAAGCCACACTGGAGTTCTCGAGCTCAACTGGCCATGGAAGAGGTCGTGAGTGCAAGAGGGCACCCTGGAGTGTCTCAGAGGATAATGGGAAGGAGGAGGCACACCTCAACAGGTCATGCCCTATGCTCAAGGGCCAATGGCCTAACACGGGTAGGGAATCTATCATCGACGAACCAAGGAATGCATGAAAGATAAAAACTTAGGCAACAATAGGTAAATTGACATCGAGAAACATCGACAATTTGGAGGAGGATGGAATTAAGCTAAATGCATGGATGCTTGCATGTGTCTTGTGCTTGATTGTCCCTCCCACAAATGGTGACTTGTGACAGCTCAACTCCAGGATGGCATAGCTCAGCTGCGATGGAGGCCAAGGAAGCTCAGTTGTTTTATGTTGGGGATGACCTTATAGTGGTGTGGGTGCTTAGATGACGTCGTATGATGTGGTGCTTGGCTGTGTTGGCTAATGCATGGTGGAATAAGGAGATATGCCAGAGGATGTTGGCCATGGATGGGTGCCGAAGGTGGAAGGTGCGTTGGCTTGCAGTGGCTGGTGATGAGAGGAGGCTATGAGGTAGTGGGTGGCTTCTCGTCGGCAAGGTTGGTTTCTAGATCTGCAACCTCATCAAGGACAAGGTGGAGGAGGTTAAATAGGATGTGGGAGTGCATGGTTGTCGTGGATGTGTAACTAACTCAAGAAGGAACGACTGTGATTGAAAAAAGAGGATTGGATGGGGATTTAGATTGGGATGAGGGGTATGATGGTCAAGACTCATCAAGGAATACACTTAAATCCATGCAAGCCAATTGGAAGCAAGGAATTTGTGGTTCAAACATGAAAGGACCAATCAATCATCAACTATTGCTACTAACTTAGAGGAGCCACACAAATGATCTGTGCCAATGACACGCGCTAGTCACCCACAATAGCCATCCACACTACATAGTCATGGTAGCAATTCACAAAAGTGACACATGTTGGACCTATTGTTTGGCCTATTGCATGGATTTTGGGCTCGTTTCAATGCATGTTTGACCACCAAACGGGCTTGGGTGTCTTGAGTTGGTGGTTCTACTTGGGTTTAGGGTAGGTTTTTGGTCTTGGATTGGTTTAGGATGCTAGGTAGGCATTGGTTCTAGGGAAAGCCTCATCACTATTGAATCAAGCTCATCCAGAGGGATTGGTTAACAAGCGGCTGCAAAATCAACAAGTCTACACTTGCAATTGAAAATTTAAACTTGTAACATTTGGGCCTAATTATCCAATTAATGTAAACCATGAGATTAATTGTAATATTTGAAAATGATTTATTAATGGATAATTTGCTATGCTAGTGTTATTGTGTGCCTTTCTCTTTGTGTGATTGGATCTCTTGGTTTTCCTAGTTGTGTGGTTTTAGGTGTTGCAGTGTTATTGTTTTATTGTGGCTACCTAGATTTGCCCTGAGCCACTGATTCGGGCAACCAAAAGGTTTCGATCGACCGATTCAAGGAATTTTAGATGACCGATGAGAGGATCGATTGACCGTTTTTGACTTAGGAAAGGGGAAATCTAACAAGAATTCGGACGACTGAATTCAAATATATTTTGGACGACCAATGGTTTCCGATATACAAAACCAGGAGATTTTGGTCAACTAATTTTGGTTTGGTCTACCAAATCAGACCCCTTGTCACGCTCCAAATTTTTCGTAACAATTTAAACAAATTAAATTACAAGAAAATTAAAGCTAAACAGAAGATATTAAACTACTAGGAACCTATGTGTGCAACTACGAGACTCTGATCTATATGCACTATGCTAAACCTTCTACATGCCTGCACCTACAACCCAAAAACACGAGCACAACGTATGAGTGACAGAAGTCACCCAGCACGCACCCCACGAAAAAACAACGGAAAACAAAATCATAATGAATTTTCTTTTTAAATTCATTTCGCGTACTTTGTTTGGTTTTCAGATGCAGGTGGTGGTGTAGTCCAATTCTAGTGCCCGAGTAGGAGCCACTAGCCGCACATTGCTCCTAGAAGTGAGTCTTAGTTAGTTACAGTTATTGATTTATGCTGTAATTATTGTAATTGCCTGTGATACTATGATTTAGGTAGCGTTACAGAGTGGTATAAGTGCTAAAGTTACACCCAGTGCACTGGCTTAGTGATGTATGGTCTAGTGGCTTAGTGGGACTACACAGTAGAGAGTCTTGCACCTCATCTTGCATGTTGTTTGTCGTTGTTGTGCTGGCAGGAAGATGTCTCATCGAGGCTATAGTCGCAGCAAGGCCCTAGTGCTCGACTCAATGGTGGGGGAGGGTAGTGTTTGGAGGGGCATGTAGTGGGAGTTTGGCGAGATGATGTAAGGTTTTGCCCAGTCTTTCGACAGTAACAGCAAGGATGAGGCGAATGGAGACCCATGGGTCAAGCAATTCTGCTAGTTGGGCATGCTAACTCTAGATGGGCTCGGCACACTAGTGGAGTGTGAGGCTTAGTTCCTAGAGGTAGAGAAGATCCTAGAGGGGATCGAATGCTCAATTGAGAAGTGAGTTCGGATCGTAGCATTTCAGCTTAAAAGCACTACGGATCATTGGTGGAGGGCTATGCGCTGCACCAAGTTTCCGAATGTGGACTTGTTGATGATCTCTTGGGAGGAATTCCAAGAGATGTTTTATGAGAGGTTCTTCCTTGAGCATGAGAGAGTCAAGCTGAATAGAGAATTCTGGAACCTGAAGTAAGGAAGCTTATCAATGGCTAAGTATGAGTCATCCTTCCTTCGACTAAAGCAATTCTCTCAGGCTGTGGTTTTCGAGAAGAACAGAGCTAAGAAATTTGTGGAAGGGCTTAATCAAGCACTGAGATCCAGAATGAGATCCAGAGTCATTGGCTTCCGATGTCAAAACATGGTGGATGTCATTGAGCTTGTAAGCCACTATGAGGATGATCATAGGTTGTTCCAAGAGGAATACCACAAGAAGGATAATGGGAGGAAGTCTGTCTCTCGACCTTCTATCACTGGAGTGCTAAGTTCTAGGAGTTCTGGTAGCTCTGGGAAGAAGCAGAAGGAGCAGCCTGCATCTAGTAGAGAAGAAAGCATTGGATTTAGCCAAGCGGGATCAAGTAGCAGCCCGAAGGTATGTTGCCACATCCTTGGTAAGGAGGGACACATAGCAGCGTAATGTTGGCATAGATAGAGATGCCTAGATAGTGTAGTGTTCTACAACTGTGAGAAGTCTAGACACTATCATAAGGATTGTCCCAATCCATTGAAGCCCATAGGAGATACGCCTTGTCAGCCAACCAAAGGGAGAGTGTTCTCTATTATTGCCCCAGATGCTAGTCCATCAGGAGATGTTGTGGAAGGTGAGAATTAGTATGGCCGTATTAGTTGAATCATGTCTTACAATAATGATGAATCCTATATGTAATCGACACTATATTTGGTTATGACTATGATTATGATTATGGCTATGATGTGTTGATGTTAGGATCTTTTCTTATGGCTGACTGATGGCCTGAGTCTTATTCGACTCAGGGAGTTCATTTTCTTTTATCTCCAAGTCATTTGCTGCTGAGATCGGAACCAGGCCAACTAGGTTGGTATTCTACTTGGATGTAGTTACCCCATTGGGAGAGCACAGTCTAGCATGGAGATACTTGAGACCAGTTGATGGTCAGTCGCGAGACAAGAAATTTTAGGCCAGTTTGATCTTGATGGACATGCAAGATTATGATGTTTTCCTAGAAATGGATTGGTAGCATAGCATTCAGTCATGATTGATTGTGCAAAGAGAAGAGTTCTGGAAAAGTGTCCAAGCCAAGGCTGGTGCGTGGTGCAAGGTACCAGATCAAGGGAGCCTAGAAAGGTGATATCTGGAATCAAGGCCTACCATCAGTTGGCAAAGAATTGTATGGGCTACTTGGCTTGTGTGACAGTTTCTACTTCGCTTGTGTTTGGAGTTCAAGATTTGCCAGTGGTACAGGAGTATCCTGATGTGTTTCCAGATGAATTGCCTAGTATACCACCACATAAGGAAGTGGAGTTTGTGATCGATCTAGTACTAGGATCAGGTCCTATCTCTAAGGCACCATAAAGGATGGCACTCGCTGAGTTAAAGGAGCTCCGAAATCAACTACAGGAACTAATGAACAAGGGATTTATTCGTCCTAGTATTTCACCTTTGGGAGCACTAGTATTGTTCATTAAGAAGAAGGATGGTTCACTTTGGCTCTATATAGACTACCGAATATTGAACCAAATCACTGTCAAGAACAAGTATCCACTACCCAAGATTGATGATTTGTTCGATCAATTGTAGAAAGCATCAGTGTTTTCCAAGATAGACTTGAGATCTAGATATCATCAGCTACAGTTTAGTGAGGCAGATGTGTAGAAGACAGCCTTCCATATCCATTATAGACATAATGAGTTTCTAGTTATGCCATTCAGTTTGACAAATGCTTCGGCTGCCTTCATGGACCTAATGAATATGGTATTGAGGCCCTATTTGGACCAGTCTGTGGTTATCTTTGTGGATAATGTCTTGGTATACTCTCCGGATATTCTGACCCACCAGAGGCATTTGAGGACCGTACTAGAAACACTGAGACGGCATCAGCTTTTTGTCAAGTTTTCCAAGTGCGAACTTTGGCTAGAGGAGGTGTCCTTCCTTGGTCATATCATCTCAAGAGCAGGCATCAAGGTAGACCTAGCCAAGGTGGAGGCTATGAACAGTTGGGCCAGACTGAAGATAGTAATTGAGATCAGAAGTTTCCTCGGCCTGGTAGGATATTATAGGAGATTTATCTAAGATTTCTCCAAGATTGTTGCACCATTGACCAAACTAACTAGGAAGGAAATGCACTTTGCTTGGGATTGGCAGTGTGAGGGGAGCTTCAATGAGTTGAAGGCTTGTCTAGTGTCAACCCCAGTTTTGACTTTGCCTTTTGGGAGTGGCGGTTTCACAGTTTATAGTGATGCTTGTGGGATCGGCTTAGGGTGCATACCGATGTAGCATTGTAGGGTAGTGGTGTATGCCTCGTGCTAGTTAAAAGATCATGAGAAGAACTTTCCCACTCATGATTTGGAAATGGCAGTTGTTGTTCGCCTTAAAGACTTATGGGCATTATCTCTATGGCAAGCTATTTGAGGTATTTACAGATCACAAGAGTCTGAAGTACATCTTCATTCAGAAGGATTTAAACCTGAGACAAAGGCATTAGATGGAGTACTTCAAGGATTATGACTTCATCCTGTCGTACCACCCAAGGAAAGTAAATGTAGTTGCAGTCTAAGCAGACACACTCATGTAATGGCTAGCCTAATGATTCGTGAATGGAAATTGTTAAAGGAGCTAGTGGAGTGCAGACCTCAAAGACAGTCTCAGGGAGTTTGTGATTCCTGGGCCTGATTATCCATTTTAATGGTAAACCATGTGATTAATTGTAATATTGTATGAATGGTTTATTAATGGATAATCTATTGCTTCTTGTGATTGTGAGGACTTGGTTGGCTTTCTGTGCACCTGTTTGTGATTTGGGACCAATGTGGAGTCCAGTTCGAGGATGCACAGTCGACTCGAGTTGCGTGCTTGTCTTTTCTTCTTTTCCCTTCTCTTCTTTTTTTCTCTCTCACGAGCCCTCATGATCCTTGTCCCCTTCTTCTACCCCCACTGGACCCGTGCCACCACAGACTACGGCCCGTGTCACCCCGTCACTTCCGATGAGATGGGCAGTTGGCGCGACACAAGGAGGAGAGGGAGATATAAAGGGAAGGAGGCTAAGGGAAGAAGAAGTCACCGAGTGAAGGAGGAAAAGGAGAAAGGACAAACCATGGAGCCGAGAGTGAGGAGGATGGCTAAGCTAAAGGTGCCGCCACCATGAGCTTCGCCAGGGCAGGAGAGACTCGCCGGAGTTGGGGGAAGCTCGCTGGAGGAGGTATGCGACTCCTCTTCTCCTCCATTCTCTTCTTAGAACTTGATATGTTAAATGCATGGAAATAGAGATAAATGCATGTTAAATTGTAGAAAAATAGTAGAATTGATGAGAATGTGATAAATAGCATGAATATGTAGATATCATGTGGTTAGGATGGAAATTGGTAGGGTTATACTAAATTTAAGGATGTAAGCTATAGTAGATGTTAATGAGCTTCACCCCTTTCTGATTTTGTATGAATTGCATAGTTAATGGATTGATGAATGATTTGAGGGGTTTTGAAGTAGACTCAAGGGTCTACACCCCATGATTTATTTGTATTTTATGATGCTTATTTGAGGGATCCGCCGGAGGCTCCCACTTCCAGCGAATGAATGGTTGTTAGCAAGGACCGTGTGCAGAACACGGGAGATTCGACATGCCAAACTGGGTTCGGCATACTAAATCCCTGTCAGTTTGTACAGGGGTGCCTAATTTTGGTAGATTGAAAACCTTCAGTCGACCGAGACAGGGGGTTTCGATATACTGAAGGTATTCGGTATACCGAATCAGTGATCTTCGATATATCGAATTTTAATTCGGTCTACTATTTTTATCCCCTAGCCCATATGAATAAATGGGCATAAATGATAGAAATAAAAGGTTTTAAATGAACAATGAGCATGTGTTAATGGTGTTTTCCCCATGAAAAGGACATAAAGGAACATGAAACCCAAATAAGTAAATTTGGGAATGGTTTTGTGTTTAGACTCTAAAAATGAATAAGAGTGATTGAATGCGTTGTTTTTGGGCATGAGACCAAATTTATGATTTTAAAGCATGATTTTAAATGAATTGAATTGTGACCCCAGTAGAGGGTCATGTGTTGCTTGGAACAAGTTCTTGCAACAAAAAGAATGAACAAAAATTGTTTTGAAAAGGAAAACATAAAGAGTTTTGAAAATAAAACACTAATAATGTGTTGATTAACCACGGGGGTTGGTGTTGACATTATGGTAGGAGTATGAGACTTTAATGAAACCAATAGTCAGATACGACTATGGTTGTCGAGCTTGAGACGGTGTAGGCTGAGCCTGGCTATATGGGCCTTAGTGTTTGAGTCACCGAGCTCGTGACGGTATAGGCTGGGCCTAGGAATATGAGACCTAGGTGTCCAAGTCACTGACGGTGTAGGTTGAGCCTGGTTTGTTGAACCAAGTTGTTCGAGTCACTGATGGGACGTCCAATAAAGACGTATCCCCATTCATTTATCAAAAAAAGAAATTGAGGCCAGTGTCCTCCCGCACAGGGAACTTCATCGCGGCAGTGCAGGGAGGTAGAGGAGATGATGTCCTCTCCTACTGCTTGTGTGTCTGGTTACCCCTGATCAAGGTAACATCAATAAGTAAAGTGGAAATGAAAAGAAAAGTATGCGATTTCAAGAAAATGGAAAAGGAATGATTTGGCTAGGGTTAGACTTGTGAATGGTCCTAAAATCTTAGAAATGAATATGAATTGTGTTTTAACCAGTTACTTGGCAATGTTTGTGAATTTGGTTTTGAGCTCGAGAGGCATTGTGTTTTAGACTGGATCTAGTAAAAAATGTGGATTTCTCAGAATATGAGGAAGGCTTTGAAAAAAGTATAAAAGAGAATGAAAAGCCAAGTTTTGGGAAAAATATGGTTTTGATGACAATTTCCAATTGTTTTAAAAAGAAAAGGAAAGTGAATTTTGAGAAAAACATAGTTCTAGGAATAAATTCCCAAGAGACTTAAAGGAAAAAGGAAATAAAGTTTTGAAAATTGGATTTTCAAAAGAAAACCAAGTTTTGTAAATTAAAAGTTGAATTTTTGGCAGTTTTGCTAGATTTTGTTGTTTGTGTATTTAGGGCGCGTACTGGGTGACTTAAATGTCACTCATGCGTGCTTTGCTTCGTTTTCAAGTGCAGATCGTGTGCAGTCAAATTTCGGTGCTAGAGTAAGAGCTTCTAGCCGCACATCGTTTCCTGGAGGTGAGCCTGAGTTACAATTATTTAATTTTACTGTAATTAGTGTAATTTTGCTTATGATACTGTGATCTTGGTAGCGTGCTCAAGATCGAGGCGTCACAGAGTAGTATCAAAGCTAAGGTTACACCTTGCGCACCGTCTTGGTAATGTCCGATTTAGTGGCTCCCTAAGACTACACAATAAAGTTGTGCACCTGAATTTTTGGTTGTCGTGTTTTGTTGTATTGGTAGGAAGATGTCTCACTGAATTCGCAGTCGTGGCAAGGCCGCAGCACCCGACTCCGAGAAGGAAGAGGGTAGTGTATCAAGGGGCATGAGATGAGAGTTTGGCGAGATGATGCGGGGATTCGCCTAGTCTTTCAGCTGTAGTAGCAGGGATGAGGTGAAGGGAGACCCGTGGATTAAGCAGTTTCGCCAACTGGGTGCGTCGACCTTCGATGGGCGCAGCACACCAGAGGAGTGTGAGGCTTGGTTCCTGAAGGTGGAGAAGATCCTAGAGGGGATCGAGTGTCTAGTGGAGAAGTGGGTCCGGATCGCAGCGTTTCAGCTTAAGGGTGCTGCATATCAGTGGTGGAAGATAGTGCACTGCACTAAGTTTCCGAATACGGACCTGCTGATGATCTCTTGGGAGGAATTCCAAGAGGCGTTCTATAAGAGGTTTTTCCTTGAGCATGAGAGGGATAAACTGGACCGAGAATTAAGGAACCTGAAGCAGGGGAGCCAGACTATGGCAGAGTATGAGTCATCCTTCCTTCAACTGGAGTAATTCTCTAAGGCTGTGATTTCAGAGAAGAACATAGCCAAGAAGTTCGTGGAAGCACTGAATCCTGTGCTAAGGTCCAGAGTTATTGGCTTCAGCTGCCAGACTTTAGTAGATGTTGTTGACTTGCAAGCTACTATGAGGATGATCGTAGGCTATTCAAGGAAGAGTATCCTAAGAAGGAAAAGGGGAGAAAGTTTGTATCTTGACCTTCTATCTCTCGACCCTCCATTTCTTGACTGTCAGTGACTGGAGCGCCAAGTTCTAGGAGTTCTAGTAGCTCTAGGAAGAAGCAGAAGCAACGACCTACATCTGGTAGAGAAGAGAGTGTGGGTTTTAGCCATGCAGGGTCTAGCAGCGGCCCACAACTGGGACCATGCCACGTCTGTGGCAAGAAGGGGCATGTAGTGGCGTAGTGTTGGCACAGGTAGAGGAGCTTAGATAGTGTAATATGCTACAACTGTGGGAAGTTCGGGCACTACCAGAAGGACAGTCCTAGTCAACCAAAACCAGTAGGAGATGCACCACGTCAGCCTACCAAGGGGAGAGTATTCTCCATTACTGCCCCTAATGCTGGCCCATTTGGAGATGTGGTGGAAGGTGAGAACTACTAAGGCTGTATGAGTTAAATCCTGTCATGTAATAATGGATCCTATATGTGATCAACACTATCTTTTATTATGATTATGATCATGGTTATGGTGTGTTGATTATCGGATCTTTTCTTGTGGCTGATCAGATGGCCCAAGTCTTGTTCGACTTAGGGAGTTCATTTTCTTTTGTCTTCGAGTCATTTGCTTCTGAGATCGGGACCTAGCTAGCTAGACTGGCATTCCACCAGGATGTAATCACTCCATTGGGAGAACACAGTCTAACGTGGAGGTACTTGAGACCAGTTGATATTCAACTCGGGGACAAGAATTTTCAAGCCAATTTGATTTTGATGAACATGAAAGATTATGATGTTATCCAGGGAATGGACTGGCTAGCACAGCATTCAACTGTAATAGATTGTGCTAAGAGAAGAGCTCTAGCAAAGTGTCCAAGTCAAGGTTGGTGTGTAGCACAAGGCACTAGACCAAGTGAGCCCAGAAAAGTGATTTCTACTATCAAGGCCTATCATCATCTGGCAAGAGGCAGTGTGGGCTATTTGGCCTTTGTGACAGTTTCTACTATGCCTATGGTCGAGATTTAGGACTTGCCGATGGTGCAGGAGTATCCTAATGTTTTCCCAAAGGAATTGCCTAGCATGCCACCACACAGGGAAGTGGAGTTTGTGATTGATTTAGTGTCAGGATCAGGTCCTATTTCCAAGGCTCTATATAGGATGGCACTTGTTGAGTTGAGGGAGCTCTAAAATCAGTTGCAGGAAGTGATGGATAAGGGATTCATTCTTCCCAGCATTTCACCTTGGGGTGCACTAGTTATATTTGTTAAGAAGAAGGATGGTTCACTTCGGCTCTATATAGACTACCGGATGTTAAACTAAATCACTGTAAAGAACAAGTATCCACTGCCCAAGATCGATGATTTGTTCGACCAATTGCAAGGAGCATTAGTGTTTTCCAAGATAGACTTGTGATCTGGATACCATCAGTTGAAGATCAGTGAGCCAGATGTGCAAGAGACAGCCTTTCACACTCGTTATGGACATTTTGAGTTTTTGGTTATGCCATTCGGGTTGACGAATGCTCCGACTGCTTTTATGGACCTAATGAATTGGGTGTTCCTGCCCTATTTGGATCAGTTTGTGGTCATCTTCGTGGATGACGTTCTGGTGTATTCTCCAAATGTTTAGACTCACCAAAAACATTTGAAGATCGTATTGGAGATGCTGAGGCAGCATCAGCTTTATGCCAAGTTTTCTAAGTACGTGTTTTGGCTGGAGGAGGTGTCTTTCTTTGGTCATATTATTTCAGGGGAAGGCATTAAGGTAGACCCAACCAAATTAGAGGCTGTGAGCAGTTAGGCCAGATTAAAAACAGTAACTGAGATTAGAAGTTTTCTCAGCCTGGCAGGATATTATAGGAGATTCCTTCAGGATTTCTCCAAGATTGTTGCACCATTGATTAGACTGACTAGAAAGGAAATACACTTTTCCTGGAATTGGCAGTGCGAGGAGAGCTTCAATGAGTTGAAGGCTCGTCTGGTTTCAACCCCAGTTTTGACTTTACCCTTAGGGAGTGGCGGTTTCACAGTTTACAGTGATGCCTATGGAACTTGTTTGGGGTGTGTGCTGATGTAGCATGGTAGGGTGGTGGCATATGCCTTGTGCCAGTTGAAAGATCATGAGAAGAACTATCCCACCCATGACTTAGAAATGGCAGCAGTTGTGTTTGCCCTAAAGATTTGGAGGCATTATTTGTATGGCGAATAGTTTGAGGTGTACATAGACCATAAAAGTTTGAAGTACATCTTTACTCAGAAGGATTTGAACCTAAGACAGAGGCACTGGCTTAAGTACATCAAGGATTATGACTTCAGTTTGTCATACCACCTAGGGAAAGCAAATGTGGTTGCAGATGCCCTGAGCAGGCGCACTCATGCCATGGCTAGCCTGATGATTCGTGAATGGAAATTGTTAGAGGGACTAGTGGAGTGCAGGCCTCAGAGATAGTCTCAGGGAACTGCCAGAGTGGTGTTGGCCAATTTGTTTGTTCGCTCAAGGATGATCGAGGCAATTGTCACAGCTCAATAGTATGATTCTTTTGTGTCAGACATTTGGAGAAAGCTGAAAGCTGGTAATGCCCCTCACTTTTCAGTCGGGGTAGATGGTGAGTTGATGTACGATCTGAGATTATATGTGCCTCAAATAGAGGAAATCAAGAATAGTCTGCTAGATAAAGCTCACCGCTCCAGATACACTATTCATCTCGGAACTACCAAGATTATAAAGACCTGAAGATGAATTTTTGGTGGCCTGGGATGAAAAGAGAGATTGCTGAGTATGTGGCAAAGTGTGCAACTTGCTAGATGGTGAAAATAGAGCACCAGAACCCCGGAGAGACTTTGCAGCCTCTAGACATCCTAATGTGAAAATGGGAAAATGTGTCGATAGACTTTATGATGGGTTTTCCACGAACTCGAAGAAAGAATGATACAGTTTGGGTGATAATGGATCGCCTCACAAAATCGACACATTTCTTGCTAATAAGGGTGAATTTCCTTTGGCAAAGCTTGCAGAGTTGTATGTGGCTGAAATTGTGAGATTACACGGTGTCCCAGTGTCTATTGTGTCTGACAGAGACACGAGATTCACATCGAGTTTCTAAGGAGCTCTACAGGAGGCTTTTGGCATGGTGTTGAACTTTAGTATAGCCTTCCACCCCTAGACGGATGGCTAGACAAAGAGGACCATTCAGACACTAGAGGACATGCTGAGGGCCTGCACCTTAAACTTTGATGGTAGCTGGGAGGATCACTTACCTCTGATTGAGTTTGCATATAACAATAGTTATCACGCCAGTATTGGTATGGCACCATACGAGGCATTGTATGGCAGACCCTACAGGACACCCCACTTGTTGGAATGAGGTGCGTGAAAGACAGTTGGTTGGGCTCAAGATCGTACAACAGTACGAGGGCAAGGTAGATCTGATCAGGAAGAGGTTGTTGTCTACCTAGAGTCGGCAAAAGAGCTATGCTGTTAGGAGGAGGAGACCTCTAGAATTCGAGGTAGGAGACTTTGTTTTCTTGAAGGTGTCACCAACCAAGGGTGTGATGTGGTTCAGGAAGAGAGGCAAGTTGAGCCCAAGATACATCGGACCATACCAGATTACGAAGAGAGTTGGTGAGGTAGCTTACAAACTAGATCTGCCTCCAGAGTTAGTTGGTGTGCACAACACCTTTCATGTATCTATGTTAACGAAGTGTTTGGCTGATGCATCTCAGGTGATACTGGTACAGCTAGAGGTGCTGTGGGAGGACCTGTCTATGGTGGAAAATGCAGTTCAGATACTGGACAGAAAAGAGCAAGTCCTCAAGAACAAAGTGATTCCATTGGTGTTAGTTCAGTGGCAACACCATCGTATAGAGGAAGCTACCTGGGAGCGCGAGGTGGACACCAAGAGAAAATACCCCTACTTGTTTTATTAGAGCTTAATTTTGAGGACAAAATTCTTTTAAGGGGGCAGGATGTGACACCTCGGTCGAATTATCCATTTTAATGGTAAACCATGCGATTAATTGCAATATTGTATAAATGGTTTATTAATAGATAATTTGTTGTTTCTTGTAATTGTAAGGACTTGATTGACTTTCTGTGCACTTGTTTGTGATTTGAGACCAATGTGGAGTCCGATTTGAGGATGCACTGTCGGCTTGGGTTGCGTGCCTGTCTTTTCTTCTTTTCCCTTCTCTTCTTTTTCTCTCTCTCATGAGCCCTCACGATCCCCGTCCCCTTCTTCTTCCTCCACTTGACACGTGCCACCACGGACGACGGCCTGTGTCACCTTGTCCCTTCCGATAAGATGGGCAACCGACGTGACACGAGAAGGAGAGGGAGATATAGAGGGAAGGAGGCTGAGGGAAGAAGTATAAAGGGAAGGAGGCTGAGGGAAGAAGAAGGCACCGAGTGAAGGAGGAAAAGGAGAAAGGACGAACCGTGGAGTCGAGATTGAGGAGGAGGGTTGAGCTAAGGGCGCCACAGCCATGAGCTTTGCCGGGGTAGGAGAGACTCGCCGGAGTTGGGGGAAGCTCGTCGAAGGAGGTATGCGACTCCTCTTCTCCTCCGTTCTCTTCTTAGAACTTGATATGTTAAATGCATGGAAATAGTGATAAATGCATGTAAAATCATAGAAAAATAGTAGAATTGATGAGAATGTAATAAATAGCATGAATATGTAGGTATCATGCGGTTATGATGGAAATTGGTAGGGTTATACGAGATTTAGGGATGTAAGCTACAATAGATGTTAATGAGCTTCACCCCTTTATGATTTTCGTATGAATTGCATAGTTATTGGATTGATGAATAGTTTGAGGGTTTTGAAGTAGACTCAAGGGTCTACACCCCATGATTTATTTGTGTTTTATGATGCTTATTTGAGGGGTCTACCGGAGGCTCCTACTTCCAACGAACAAATGGTTGCTGGAAAGGGCCGTGTATAGAACACGGGAGATTTGACATGCCAAACTGGGTTCGGCATACCGAATCCCTGTCAATTTGTACAGGGGTGCTTGGTTTCGGTAGACTGAAAACCTTCGGTCGATCAAAATAGGGGGTTTCGATATATCGAAGGTATTCGGTATACCTAATCAATGATCTTCGGTATACCGAATTTTAATTCGGTCTGCCGTTTTTATCCCCTAGCCCATATTAATAAATGGACATAAATGATAGAAATAAAAGGTTGTAAATGAACAATGAGCATGTGTTAATGGTATTTTCCCCATGAAAAGGACATAGAGGAACACGGAACCCAAATAAGTAAATTTGGGAATGGTTTTGGGTTTTAGACCCAAAAAATGAATAAGAGTGATTGAATGTGTGGTTTTTGGGCATGAGACCCAATTTATGATTTTAAATGAATTGAGTTGTGACCCCAGTAGAGGATCATGTGTTGCTTGGAACAAGTTCTTGCAATAAAAAGAAAGAAACAAAAATAGTATTGAAAAGAAAAACTTAAAGAGTTTTGAAAATAAAACACTAATAATGTGTTGAGAAACCACGAGGGTTGGTGTCGATAATGTGGTAGGAGTATGAGATTCCAATGAAACAAATTGTCAGATACGACTGTGGTTGCCAAGCTTGAGATGGTGTAAGTTGAGGCTGGGTATATGGGCCTGGGTGTTTGGGTCACTGAGCTCGTGACGGTATAGGCTGCCCTAGGAATATGAGACCTAGGTGTCTAGGTCACCGACGGCTGAGGTTGAGCCTGGATTGTTAAACCTAGTTGTTTGGGTCACCGATGGGACGTCAAATAAAGACGTATCCCCATGCATTTATAAAAAAAGAAATTGAGGCTAGTGGGCCAGGACGATGTCCTCCCACACAGGGAACTTCACCACGGCAGTGTAGGGAGGTAGGGGAGATGGTGTCCTCACCTACTGCTTGTGTGTCTGGTTACCCCTGATCAAGGTAACATCAATAAGTAATGTGGAAATGAAAAGAAAAGTATGTAATTTCGAGAAAATGAAAAAAGGAATGGTTTGGTTAGGATTGGACTTGTGAATGGTCCTAAAATCCTAGAAATGAATATGAATTGTGTTTTAACCAGTTACCAGCCAATGTTTGGGATTTTGGTTTTGATCCCAAGAGGCATTGTTTTTTAGGTTGGATCTGATAAAAAATGTGGATTTCTCAGAATATAAGAAAGGCTCTAAAAAAATATAAAAGAGAAAGAAAAGTTGAGTTTTGGGAAAAATATGGTTTTGAAGACAATTTCCAAATGTTTTAAAAAGAAAAGGAAAGTGAATTTTGAGAAAAGCATAGTTCTGGGAACAGATTCCCAAGAGATTTCAAAGGAAAAAGGAAATAATGTTTTGAAAATTGGATTTTCAGAAGAAAACCAAGTTTTGTAAATTAAAAGTTGAATTTTTGGCGTTTTTGTTAGATTTTGTTGTTTGTGTGTTTGGGACGCATATTGGGTAACTTAGATGTCACCCACGTGTGCTTTGCTTGGTTTTCAGGTGCAGATCGTGTGCAATTGAGTTCCGATGCTAGAGTAGGAGTTTCTAGCTGCACATCGCTTTCTAGAGGTGAGCTTGAGTTACAGTTATTTAATTTTACTGTAATTAATGTAATTTTGCTTATGATACTGTGATCTTGGTAGTGTGCTTGGGATCGGGGCATTACAGAGCTGCTAGAGTTGTGTTGGCAAATTTGTCCGCTCGCCCGAGGATGATCGAGGCGATTGTTGCCGCTCAATAGTATGATTCCTTTGTGCTAGATATCTAGAGCAAGCTAGAAGCTAGGAATGCCCCCCACTTTTCTGTTGGGGTAGACGATGGGTTGAGGTATGACTTGAGGTTGTATGTGCCTCAAGTGGAAGAAATCAAGAACAATTTGCTTGTTGAGGCTCACCACTCCAGATATACTATCCATCCAAGAAACACTAACATGTATAAGGACCTGAATAGGAATTTCTGATGGTCTAGGATGAAGAGGAAAATTGCTAAGTATATGGCAAACTGTGTAACTTGTTAGATGGTGAAGATAGAGCACCAGAAGCCCAGAAGGACTTTATAGCCTCTGGATGTGACAGTTTGGATATGGGAAAATGTGTCAAAAGATTTTGTGACAGGTTTGCCGAGGACCTGTAAAAAGAATGATATAGTTAGGGTGATTGTGGATCGCCTTACAAAATCGACACATTTCTTGCTAATGAGGGTGACTCTTCCCTTGACAAAGCTGGCAGAATTTTACGTTGAAGAGATTATAAGACTACATAGTGTGACCATGCCGGTGGAACCCTACATGACTCCTCAGTCGCGAAAACCCACGAAGAGTCCCGATATGATCACGACGAAGATAATGAATCCAAGGAAGAAGATTCAACTCAGAATCACAAAAGGAAAATAAGAAAAGGATAAGGAAAAGGAGTCACTATCTAGTCTTTTAATGGAAAGACGAGGAAAACCAAACACAAAGAAAACTTAGAGAAGTCAATCCAAAGAAACCCATGTATGCTCCGTGCCTAATGGATGTAGCATGCAAATCACTGTGGGCCATGGAAAGGATAAGGATTCTTGTTACACATGGGAAAAGTGTTAGGCACCCCCATACGCCTAAGAAATTGGTCTTTCAAGGTTAACTGCTTGCTCACGATCTAGTGTGAGTATGCTTGTCTACTTCTAATGCATATGCCAAGGATGAATGCGAAAACATGACACACATCTCCATGAAAATCTAAATAAGAAAAGTAATCCGAGGGACAATGTAGACATCAAGAATGTCACTTAATGTACGTCCTTGGGCGGTGAGGAAAATCATGGAAAATCAGAAATGTTTGAAAAGCGTCACACAAAACAGTGGAAACTAGAAAAGCTCGAGAAAGTGGAAAAGGGGAAAATAATCCATATTTAGGTCCATGTCGGCATTATCAAGCTTGTTAATGTACACCCTTGGGAGATAAATTCCCAACACAAATCAAAAATTGTAAAAATCATGAAAATTTGAAAACAAGTGGAGAAAGGATAAAACCAACAAGGAAGGGCTTTTTTGGCAAATCATGCCAAAATATTATATGCCCTAGGATGAAACACAGACAACGAAGGAATCCTAACAGAGTTCAAGAAGTCAAAGAATAGTCAAACCAAGAAGCAAAGAATCGATTATAACTGTCTGAATTATTGGACCCCACGTTAATGATTTTCACCAACCAATTCCATTAGCTGAAACCGTCGCCTGTTACCAACAGTTCTACTCACCAAGACAGCTTGCTAGCTTCCACCATCGTCAGGAATCGCATGACCCATCACCAATCTAGCCGACCATCATCAGCTGAATTCTTGATTGGACGAAGTTGGATGGCCTGATTCTTGATTGGAGAAGCAAGAGGGATTCAAGGGAAGCTCACTCAAGTACTCAGTGGGAGGATTGGTTTGCTAGATCTCTTGCCCATTCTACCTCATTAGAGTGCTTGTTCTTTAGTTCTAAAGAAAACGAAGAGGTTGGCGAAACCTCAACAAGGCCAGAGAAGATAGTCCAGAGCACCGATGAGCTAGTATGGGCACTAGGGAGCTTCTCCATGAAATTAGATCACGAAATAGTGCTCTAGATCACCCTCCGCTACTCAACACGCCAGTGTGAGTGTCGGTCGGTTGTAGATGAAGATCGGCGTGCCTCATTGATAACTGGTGAGGCACAGGACGTAAAGGAATAGTGCTGGGTAAGCAAGGATGAAAGAAGAAAAGTAAAATCACACGATCAAATCGGTAGAAGAATCATCAGATCCTTCCACTGACCTACCTCACCGATGTGAACATAGATTGTCCTCATCCAAGGCTGACAAGTTCTGTTTGATGTCCTGGGAGGTAGAGGAGACAAGGAAGATGCATAGACAAGGACTCCAATCAATCAAGCACACCAAAACACTCATCTCTAGCTCGGATTACCAGCGCCATTAGAGCACTGATGTGCAATGTCATTCGGTCAATGGTGAAGGAGGGAAAAAGAGAGATCCTCTAAGGCATGTCTGTGAAAGTCCTGAGGTTGACATACTTCACTCCCAACTTCGAATGTGTCAAGAGGGGAGAAACTTCGTCACTGTCAGCCTTCGTGACTACTAGAAAAGGAGGAGAACCGAGTGTCGAGGACCGACTCCCCTCAACTCACACACTCAAGCAACGCTCAAATGGAAACTGAGAGGAGTAGGAGACTTACTTATGATGCACCGTGGATGACCAGACACTCCTTAAAGCTTGAGTGACGTCGTCAGTGGCTAGACTCGTTGTTGGAGGCACTAACGTTGGAATTGGATCACTAAGAAAAGACTAGATCTAGAGTTGGAAATGGAGGTAGGCGATCTCTCTGATGATCCCTCTGGCACGACATAAAGGCCTTTAAATAGGCAGTGGGAATGATCCAAGGTCGTGGATGTGTAACAGCTAGAAGTAGACGGTGGTGATGAGTCTCGGTGGCCTTCGCTGGTGAATTCAAGGTTGGATTAGGGGCAATTAGGTCCCAAACGCCTGAAGATCAAGTTTCAAATAAATCCTGATTGTTAGTGAAAAAGATAAAATGAATTATCAAGGAAATGCGACACCAGTGCCTTCTACGCCTGAAATAGGGCATTTTGCTAGCTATTTTCGCCACTTACTTCTGCTAGCAACACACGCTTGGATGCCACGCCACATATAACCGATTGGAAATACCACTTGGCCCAACAAAAGTCAATGAAATTGCCCTTGAGCCCATCAACCACCCTTTTAAGGACCAATTGGCAACCCAAAGTTAAGATGAAAGATATTGTTGTGTCTTTGGAAAAAAGTGAGAGGGCCCAACAACTTCATAGGTCACATCCTCTCTCTTGGATCCATTCAAATTTACCTATAAAATTTGAGGTGTCTATAGATGTCCCTCCCTGAGCGAGGTTGAGGGTAACCGAGACTGATGTTCAAGGTTGATAGGACACCCCACCTATGTTGATGGGAGAGCGAGAAATGTTAGGATGATTACTATTTTCGGAGGATACATTGAGTGTAGCAATCGGCCAAAGAAATTAATAGAATGTTAAAACCAAGAGATACTAAGTTATTGAATCGAATAGTTTGGGTTATCAACCCAAAAGAGAAAAGGACATAACAAGATATTAGACTTGTTGACTGAAAAGGTAGACATTTTGACGAGTGTCAATCGGATAGTATGGGATACCAACCCAAAGAAAGAGATCAGTCTAGTCAATTTAGGATTTGACCAAAGGAGGGGCACCATCGATTCTAACTGTTCCGAATAGAAATCAAAAGAGGCATGCCAAGATATTAGACTTACCAATCGGAGATATGGCAAGTTTCAGACTTACTTACCAAAATGTGGCAAGTTTCGGACTTATCGACCAAGATATAGTAAGTTTCAAACTTACTGACAGAGATATGGCAAGGTGATGGATGCCAATCGGATAGTTTAGGTTAACAGCCCAAAATGAAGTACCGGTAGATTCTGTTCTTCTAAAACGAGAATCAAGAGGGAAAATACTTCATTGATCTGGAGCGAAGTCGAGAAAAAATTATCTTTGAATTCCATTCTCTAGGATGAGAACCAGGGAGACAAAGATAAGCGTTTTTTAATTCCATCCTCTAGGATGAGAATACGAAAGACGAAGATAAGTGTCTTTGAATTCCGTCCTCTCAGACGAGAACCAAGAAGACAAAGATAAGAGTCTTTGAATTCCGTCTTCTCAAACGAGAACTAGGAAGACGAGGATAAGTGTCTTTGAATTTCGTCCTTTTGGACGAGGACGAGGGAGACGAGGATAAGTATTTTTGAATTCCTTCCTCTCGGACGAGAACCAAGGAGATGAGGATAAGTGTCTTTGAATTCCGTCCTCTCAGACGAGAACCAGGGAGACAAGGAAAAATATCTTTGAATTCCATCCTCTCGGATCAGAACCTAGAAGACAAGGACTTCGTCTGTCTAGAACAAAGTTAGAGAAAAGACGTCTTTAGGAGATGAAATCCTGAGAGCTAAACCGAAATCTATTTGCCAATATTGACATGAGAATACAAAATGTTTGAATGATTTTATTACAATTTTCAAAAGTACAAGGGTTTATGTACAAATTTCCTGCTACGAGGATCTTCACATGCTTGAATAACTTACTGTCCTGTGCAATACTGAGGAATGACTCCTAAAGGCGGAGGAAGAACTTAGTACTTCTTGGCATGCTATAAAACCTTTCCAATAATATGTGCAATTTTTGCGGAAGTGTAGGAAAAATACTGTAAATTTCCCAATCCATGTTGTTGACTACTTCTAGGGACTTGAATATCCTACCAAGCTTTACCTGGATGTCCTTGGATCATTGTGAGAGGAGATGTGAGATATTTATCTCTGCTTTGTAATTCTTCGAAAAGGCTAGGGCCCTAGAAATAATTTTTGTATAGCTTTTGGACTAAGCTACAATTTCACCAATTTAATGGATTTCTCCGGCAAATTCTCAGTTCATCAGGACATGTGGGCAAATTTTAGGTCTGATAACATTATTTCGACATGCATTTTTCATGTAGAGGGGTTAATCACAATTTTACTGGATAAATTGCATTTTAGCCTTTGAAACTGATTTTGTGGAAATTTCTTCCTGGAACCTTGGAGACTCCTCTGTGGTGGGCCCCATTGACTATTTGGGCTACAACGATAGAATTTATAAGAACTTAAGTGCTCATTTTCATTAATTATTTGGGACACTCATTTTTACAGAATTGGAAGGGCCTGAATGCAAGTTTTGCATTTTCCCATCTTCTTCATCCTCACCTCCTTCATCTCTCACGACTACAACTCTCTTCCTCCTCTCATTCGAGCGGCTAGGGCTTGGAGCGGCGGCGTGTGACGGTGACGGTGCTCCTGTCGCCGTGTCGGCAGTGCTGGCTAAACTGGTATGCCTTCTTTTCCGCTCTTTTCATTTCTTTGTTTCCACGTTTTTTCCTTTTCCCTTCTTCATCTCCACCCTTTACTCGGCAGACGTCCATGTCCATCGGGGTGATCGCTGCCGGCGACCTGGTCGACGGCGACGGGAGGAGCCCACTGGTCCGTCAGCACACACATGTTGGAGGGCTGATGTAACACTAGGAGGACTGTCGACATCAGAGTTCGCCGGGGTCGAAGGATCATGGCCAGTGACTCCCTGCATTGGCGATGGACGGCCGGTCGCTTAGACTGGGGTTGGTGTTCATCGATCAGCTTGCGGTAAAGGCTATTAAATGGCCAAATAGGGTGTGCCAGTAGATCATGTTCTAATTTAGCTTTGTTAATGTGCATTTTTACTATAGCTGCACTTTTATTGCAATAACCTGCCAATTTTATGCTTGATTTTTGGTTTGACGAGACCTTGCCTTGCAATTCATCCCTGCTCAAATGCATGCTTTGCTCTATCATGCTTGAATGTTGGCTTTCTGTCTGCTTGTACCTTGATATTTGGTCTGTTGTACTTTAGAAACTTGATTTCTGATTAACTTAACCAAATTTTGTTATTGTTCGATCTTGCTCTGGGATAACCTGTGTATGGGTAGCTTTGCTTGAATGCATCCTTAGGCCTGTCTAACCATGTGATTTTTATTGTTAAAATGCATGCTACAGCTTGTTCTGTGTGTTGCTTGCTAGATGATTGAAAACTAGCTATGTAATGCTTTGAAAATTTGGTTGTCGTTTTTTTTAAACTCTAGTAAAGCTATGCCTTGCATCTCTTATCTTGCCTTTCGACAGACCTTGGTTTGAGCGTATTCCATATTCCATTGTAGACGGTTTCCAGGGAGAATAAATCATTAGGATAGCATGATGACTGTAAAAGCTCTCTGAAGTACTTGTTTAAGTATCCAGACTCTGATCTGATTTAACCAGAGTAGAACCCTGCAGAACCAACACCACCTTGGACTTTTGGCTTCAGTTAATGTTTATGCTCTGCTCTGCTTTGCCCGTGTGATATACTGCCCAATTGTACTTGTTTGGCTAGCCTGGTATTATATAAATAGACTTCCACAATGTTCCTGCCTTTCCCTATTGTTTTGCCAACAAAAGGTCAATTTTGGGAAGCTTACTGTCTACAACATATACTTGAATATGATCTATAAACAGTGTGCCTGTGATTCTCGACAAACCACTTGTGACTTGGACTAGGCTTGCAATTATTTGTTGGATTTCTGATGATCCTATTTGCTTTAGCTGCTTTTAGTTGCCACTATTCATTTTACCACTGTTCTGACTGATTTGGCCTTGCATTTGCAGTCTGTTTCTGAGAGTAGCAACGGCGAGTACACACAAGAGGTCTAGGGTGCCTCCAGCTCCCGCACTATTACTCTAGGCTCGATTGGAGGACCACATACCCAAACCATAGGACAGAGTTCAACCACTAGCTCTCGGTCTTTAGGAGTGTCTGACTTGTGGACCCTTACCCATGGCCTTGCTCCGTGTTCCTGGACACGGACTTCCATTTCTGGGTCACCTGCTTCTGACTCTCAGCCTCAGTCTGTCTCTGGCTCAAGGTCACTCTTCCATAGCTCACAATCTAGCGCTTTCGGTTCACGACGTTCTGTTTCAGTCTCCTAGTCTCGGGCCACCAGTTCATGGCCCCACTCCATCGATTTGTGGTCTCAGGCTTCTAGTTCACAGAGCACTGTTGAGCTTGAGATCCCTGAAGTGGTATAACTGTTTCAATTATTTACTTTGCAGCATCAATATTTGGGTGAATTGAACTGACACTATTTCTTGATCTGTGTAGGAGTCCAGCAACATTCGTGGTCGGCTTTTGGATCCTGATCACATCAACGAGAAGCCATCTTTTCGGATAATTGTTTCCTTTGTTACTAGTTTTGATCAACATCCTTTATTATTAGTTCTTTTGATGTTCTAACCTTCCATGGATTCTGATTTATTAGGTAGGGGATGTCAACTGGATTATGCAGTGTCATTGGCTACCCACGTTCGAGCACTTCTGTCGACTTCCTACCTTCCTTCGCGATTTCCTCCTTCACGAGTCGTTGTTGGGCCATTTTCTGTGGATTCCGGTGATGCATTGCCATTATCAATTCTTCCGGGCTTTGGTGGAGCGTTGGAGGCATGAGACATACTTTCTACTTCCCCTTCGGTGAGCTAGGGATCCTACCAAAGCATTGGGCTCTTTTGATTGGATTGCGTTTTGGAGCAGAGCCCATCAATGGAAAGAACTCAGGGTTTCTTTTAGGTCCTTATGTTGTTTGGGTGGGAGTCACCTACTGTTAAGAGAGTTTCCCTCAGCTTCACTCTACAGTGGTTGCGATTGTGGCACTTCTTGTCGGATCTTACTCCCAAGACTGATAAGGTGGATTACGTTCTTCACCATTTTCTTTTGGAGCTGATTTACCTGATCTTTTGCGACACTTTCGGCCATTGTGAGCGTGTGGACTGGTTGATCTATGCAGTAGACTTGAGCTGGTTAGTTTTTTATGACTAGAGTGGAACTAGCTATGCTAATCTCATCTGAGGTCTTGATTTGGTGGTTCAAAAGAACCACAACTCATACATTGAATTGTATCCTCTTTTGACGGTAACTTGTTTTTATTTCAATTTCAGTCTACTTTTGTAAATGTAAACTGCCTGTTCTGACTTGTTTCTTATCTTTTGCAGTATTGGTCAGTTGAGCATGTATTTTGGGGACATTACTGCTACCACTTTCAACGAGAGATGTTGCCTTTTCCTCACCGATGGTGTGAGTCAGACCATCGGATCACTTCTAGTGTCTTTTTCTACAAGGCATATAGATACTTGCTTGATCTGCTAAGCATTGAGGATGTAAGTTTGTTTTACCCTCTGTTTAGTTTACTGTTGTTGTTTTTCTTTGTTAATTTTCAAAGATTGCTGTAAATATGTTTAATATCAGCCTTTGTCATTTTGTGAATGTATGTGAACCTTGGTCCTTTTGCTAAATATAAGGGGTATGATTGGACTCCCCTCAACTCTACCAGGAGCTAACTCACTGGTAGATCAGATTCTACTATCATCAACATTCTGTGTACTATCTGTCTAGACGGGTACGACATTAGATTACACATGAGTTCTGCATCCCCATAACTCCTCCCGTTGACATGGGTTCAAAGCCCATTTCTCATGCTACAGTGAAGTTTTTGAGTGTTGAGACTGCAGCTGTACAGAGTAGATACATCCTCTGAGTGGTCGATCCTTTGAGTAGTCATGTACGAGGACTACCTGGAGTGGTTTCGTCGTGTCGGCAGACCTCATCTATTCGACATTGACCTGTGGGAGAGCTAACGTGGCATTGGGTTTGGCGTTGAGTGGGTTTAGGTAAATAAATTTTCTAATGTTAATATTCTATTTCTTGATACACTTCATTTTTCTGATCCATCTTTTGCCTTGGATAGGAATTCGAGGAGTGTTTTGTAGCATTCTACAAGGAAATGAAGGTAAAAACTCTCCTTTAAACTCAACAATTAGCTTTATATAAACTGAAGTAAGCATTGTGTTTCTGTTTTTTCCGTAGGAGATTCGTCGGTAGGCTTTACTTGAGGTAAGAATTTATATTAATCAATAATTCAATTTATTCAATAATATTGTGTTTGACAAACTGCTTCCTTGTTTGCAGGGTGGTAGAGTTGAGAGGAGCCTCAACCTTGATACTAGTGAGTTCTTAGTGGACTTTGATCCCCAAGATGTCTCAAGAGAAGAAGACATTGCTATCTCTACTGTTGGGCCGTCGTAGGTTAGAGCTGCTTCAACTAGGATCTCTCGGAGGATTAGTCATAAGTGTCTCTGGACTGTCACTGCTACTGTTGCTGCTAGGAGGGATGATACTACTGACTTTGACGAGAAATATAGCTCCTAGGAGGATTAGCTTAGTTGTCTCTTATGTTTAGGAAAATTTATTGTAATCATACTTTATGTTTTGTAGAGAAACAACTGTAAAAATGTCACAAAATTATACTTATGTCAGAAAAATATTCCTATTTGTCTATTATGTGTGCTTGTGTGTTTTGGATGTTTTGTTGTTTGCCTTGTAGGTTTTCAAAATCCTTTGTGCCAATTAGGCGAGTTTTCGAGACAAATTGCATTGTGGGACTTTTCGTCGATTATTTTTGTTAGTGACTTTTATCAGTAATTGTCGTTGACTATTGTCACCAACAGTACTTGTTGACTATTGTCGTTGACTTTTGCTGTCAATTTGCGTCTGATTCTTGTGTTAGCATTGGTCATCTGACTTTTAAATTCTTAGGCAGTTGGGTTTGCAAGTTTTGTGAGTTACCTACTCTTTAACTACCTCTCAACTACTTGCGTTATTCTCTCAATTCTTGTCTCACTTACCAAGGTAACGGTAATATTCTCCCTTATTTTAGATTCTCTTATCTCTATTTAAACCTTAGAGTTTCACCATTTCTGCATATGCATTAGAGAGAGAGAATCCTTGAGCTCAATATTTCTATCTTTTCGCAAGAGAAACATGGTAAGCTTTATTACTTTTCCCTTCTTTTCCCTGCATTTGATTGTTGCCCTTCTCTTTCTATTATCTCTCCTTTGGATTTCTAGGGATTCCCAACTATGGTCACGCCTGTACACTACTCGAATATACTGTGGAATTGGATTGCTAGATTGATCACTGATGACCTGGATAAACTCCGAGTCTAGGGAATTTCTACAAAATTGTTGGGCATAGTCGAGGTTGAAGTCAATCGATATTTGCTATGTGTTGCCGCCTATTTTTGGAAACCAGCTTTCCATGTCTTTCACTTTGGACAAGTGGTGTTGACCCCAACACTAGAGGTAGTACGTCATATATGTAGCTTATCCAAGTTTCTAGGGTCTACCATATTCATGCGACGAGATAGCTATGCCTCCTTTCTGTGCCAACTGACTAGCCTATCCATTGGCGTTTGTGGGCAACGCCTGATCTGTAAAGACAGGCAATCTCCCATGCTTCGACTGGAGTATTTTGATGAAACTGTCAATAGGAGAGCAATTCTCGGCGATGAGCTCTAACTTCAAGGCTTCGTTGTCTACTTACTAGGAGAGCTGATTTTCAGTCATGGAAGAATGACTGTGGGCATCGAGGTAGCTAAGATTACCCTTGCTGTTGTGAATCGACAGATTGATCTGGCTCCTGTCATTCTGGCGGAGACATATCAAGCATTAGACCATTCACTACGTCGATGTCGGCACTTCTACAGTATGGGTTCGTGGTACAGGTACACATTTTTCTGTATATACTTTCTTTCTTGTATTCCATAGAATACTTCATGTGATCTGATTTGCCCCCAGGTTTGGTTGGTTACACATCTAGAAGTCAAGATTTTACATCCACAGTGCTCTGCTTTCGAGGCATACTGTCGCAGTGGGCATTCTCGGACCATCACCTCTATTAAGGTGGTGTATGAGATGTTGGAAAATTTGACTAAGGACAGAGCAATCTGGTGCATCATCTCGTCCATGGCTAAGCCCTTTAATATTTTCTTTAATGACAGGGACATGTGGCTGATCATTCTGCCAAGATTCTCTGGAGGAATAGAGTATCATCTGATCCACGTGATGCGTCAATACAGATACTGCCAAGATTCTTTCACCTAGAGTCTGATGCCAGGTCACTTTCTGTTCTACCCATTGAGTTCAACAACAAGGGCCACTGAGTTATCTCGTTTGCTTCACTACTGTATCCGGTTTGACCATGTTGCAATGGTAAAGGGTAGTGGGTATACATTAGAGTATGAGACTAAAATCCAGGAGACTTGGCCTATCAATAGATTCTTCCCGGGTCCACCTTTTTTTCTGATGCGGGTAGTTCAAAGAGGGCACCAAGTAGCACGATGTGTAGCTATTCTGCTTTATTTCCTTTTGTACCTTGTTTGTTCTAAACTTGAATAAATTTGGTCATGTATGCCTGCTCTTTGAAGCTACGATTAAGCCAAGATTGTTGGATACAATAGCTTCTCTAGAGGGGGGGTGAATAGAGATTTTTCAGTTTTAATTAACTCTTTGTGATTTATTATGCAATCTGAAAGTACTTAGATTTAGCATACAAACATTCAATCACAAAGACACCAAGAATTATAGTGGTTCAGCCAACCTCGGCTTAGTCCACTCCTCAAGTTCCC
>JAMKQA010016803.1:0-33900 GCA_024699735.1 Posidonia australis
TCTGTTCTCAGATTTCAGCACCAGAGTTTCTCCCAAAGATTGTGTTTCTCTTGCAAAAGAAGGGTTTTTCTCTCACAAAATGGGTGCCTTGGAATGGTAGCTCTAGGGGCCTTTTTATAGTGGTCTCTAGGAAGGTTACAAAGGGGTCTTACAAACGAAAAGCCTCGAATATTCGTTGGTACATTCATTTGCAAGAGTAACAGCCCGGAAGGTGGAAGGTCAGCAGTCGCGGCTTGGTGCGCCACCTTTGTGCGCCAACTTGGTGCGCCACCTTGGTGCGCCACCTTGGTGCACCACTTTGGTGCACCAGCCCTGGTCACAAATGTCTGATTTGGGGCTCTGGCTATTGGGTTTGGGGCTCGGTTTAAGGTCTGATCGCATCCAAAGCAACATAGGGACACTCATTCCTGGGTCACCTCAAAATCGGGGTGTCTACACCATCATATAGTGCCGTAGGCACTGGGTGGCCCAAACCAAGGATAGGTAGACTTTTTCAATGGTGGTATACATGGCTTCACAATCATTGAACTTCTTGCTCAGGTAGTACACCACCCTTTCTTTTTAGTCTGTTTCATCGTACTGACCCAATATAGTGCCCATAGAGTGTTGCGTGATTGATAAGTAGAGGAGGAGTGGCCGTCCTGGCGTCGGAGGGACCAGAATTGGTGGCCTAGCTAGCATCTACTTGATTTTGTCGAAAGCAACTTGGCACTCCACATTCCAGGCAATCTGAGCATTCTTCCTCAAGAGCTTGAAGATTGACTCGCATATGGGAGTGAGCTGGGCGATGAACCAACTGATGTACTATAGACGCCCAAGCATACCTCGTACCTCTTTCTCAGTGGCTGGAGGTGGCATATCAATGATAGCTCTGGCTTTATTGGAGTCGACCTCAATTCCCCTTTGGCTGACTATACACTCCGAAAGCTTTCCTGATGTCACGCCAAACACACATTTGTTGGATTCAGTCAGAGCTTAAACTTCCGCAGGTGGTCAAACAACTTTCTCAAGCAAGCAAGGTGGTCGTCGTACTCTTTGGATTTGGCAATCATGTCGTCTACGTACACCTCAATGTTTTGGTGCATGAGGTCATGGAAAAGTGCTATCATTGCTCTCTGGTACGTAACGCTGGCGTTCTTGAGTCCGAACGGCATCACTCTATAGCAGAAGACCCACCAAAGGGTGATGAACAATGTCTTCTCCATATCCTCTTCTGCCATTCTG
Source organism: Posidonia australis (assembly GCA_024699735.1). Classification (NCBI taxonomy): domain Eukaryota; kingdom Viridiplantae; phylum Streptophyta; class Magnoliopsida; order Alismatales; family Posidoniaceae; genus Posidonia; species Posidonia australis. The sequence goes on from JAMKQA010016803.1 coordinate 1,225, forward strand.
ATCTGATTGTAGCCTGAAAAATCGTCCATAAATGATAACATTTTGTGCCCTGCGGTGTTGTCCACCAGTACATCAATATGAGGTAGTGGGAAATCATCCTTCGAGCTCGCCTTGTTAAGGTCTTTATAGTCAATACACATGCGAACCCACCCATCCTTTATCGGCACTGGAGCCACATTGGCCAACCATTTTAGGTAGAGGACGACCTTTAGGAATTTAACCTAGTGTTGCTTCATGATTTCCTCTTTTAATTTGAGAAGCCATTGCAGGCGCCATCTTCTGAGTTTCTGCTTGACTGGTTTGGCATTCGGCTTCAACGGTAGATTGCACACTACTACCTCAACATCCAGTCCGACCATATCATCATAACTCTAGGCGAAGACATCACTAGATTCCTTCAGAAATGTGATAAAATCTGCCCTTGCCTGTTGTAGACACCTCAATTTCCCAATTTTGCAGTTTGGAAGTGTGGTGGCTGGGCTTTCAATCACCAATGAACTCTAACCCTAGTTGAATCCATTCAAAGCTCACAAAGCCCAATTTAGCCCACCTTGGCCCATGAAGGCCCTTGAAGACCCATTTAAACCCTTGAAGGCCCATTTAACTCCGTGAAGCTCACTTGAGGCCCACTTAAGCCCACTTAGGCCCATAAGACCTGTTTAGGCCCAATTGAAGCCCATTAGGCCCATGAAGGCCTACATAGGCCCATTAAGCCCCACAAAGCCCATTTAACTCATTGAAGGCCCATGAAGGCTCATCAAGGCCCATTTAATTCACCAAGGCCCACTTAATTCATCCAAGGCCTCATTTAATTCATCCAAATCCCATTTGATTCAACCAAAGCCCATTAAGCCCATGAAGGCCCACCAAAGCCCATTAGGCCCATGAAAGCCCATGTAGGCCCACTTTCTCAACATAGGTTTGTTATAGGTTTGTTAGAGTTAGTTGGTTGATTAGTTAGTCTATTAGGGATTAGTTAGGTTGTTAAGAAGTTTGTTTAGTTGGTTTTGGGTTTGTTAGAATAGTTTGTTATGAGTTTGTTGGGTTGTTAGTGGATTTCGTAGCTATAAATAGGACTGGGTGGTCTGTGAGAGGAGGGGGATGCGAGAGAGAGCTCCTGGGAGAGAGAGGAGCTCGCAGTGGAGGAGGAGAGGCAATTCCGGCGAGCAACAAGAGAAGAAAACCACTGCCAGACCAGGTACACCTTCATCCAGCCTCTCTGGTCTTCAATTTTAGCTTCCTAAGGTCCCCTAAGTCTTCCCAAGTGATTCCAGGCTAGCCAGAGGTCTACTCTAGCTGGAATTAGAGTTCTTGGGCGTCGCCAGAGTCAATCTCTGACGACAAAGGTGGGGGCATGAATCCAGGAGTTGATTCGTGCCCCAAGCTGCTCCTTCTTCCTCCCTGGATCTTCCTCATGCTCCACCACTCCTCCGCACGCCGTTCCGCTACCTCCTGAGGTCCCAGCCAGAAGGTCGCCGGAGGCGTTGCAACCACCGTCGCTGGAGAAGAAGACCGGAAGAAGCCTCTAAACGTGCACCTCCAGCTCCACCGTGCCTCTCCAAGCCACTGACAATATTCCACAGCATGCTCTCGAGCTTCTAGAGCCACCAGCAGCGAGGATCAAGCCCCGGACCTCCTCTGCCACCGTCGTCGCCGGAGCACCATCGAGTTCGATCGGGGACCTACTCGAGCAGCCATTTCGCTGAGGAATGGAAGGGGAAAGCTCTTCTCAGCATGATGAAGCCTCCTTTAGCCCTGGATCGCCACATCACCGCCTCTAGTGTCCTCTTTCTTCTCCGACGCCGTCATCGGAGTACTCGACGGCAAGGTAGGTGGGAGGCCCGCTCCTGCTAATAGATCTTCGATCCACTCCGATGGATCTTCTCCCCTCTCCTTCCTCTTGCTTCCCATGAATCTGATCTTAGATCAGACCACGAGAAGGCTCTGTTTGCCCCCTCCGGCTGTCGGCGGCGGCGGAGTTCCGTCACCGGCGACCATCGTTTCTTTTTTCATTTAAAAAACAAATAAAAACATTTATTTTAATAAAATTCTGAAACTATGTTTTCTTTACATCAGATCCTTTTCTCATTAAACATAGGTCCTTTTATTACAAATATGTCCTTCATTCATTTTTCATAAATCATTCGAATAAAGTTTTGACAGAAAATATTACATTTTCTCCCTTGAACATTTAAAATAATGTTTTCCAGGTTTAAGAATTTAACAAATGCCCCCTGGATTTCTTTTCATGCTTTTTAATCCAACATTTTTGCATAAAAGCCCTTGTATTCTTCTAAAACCTTCCAGAATACACATTTCTTTGGTTTATTTGCATTTAAACCCCTGGATTTTATTGAAAACTTCTCTAAAGCATGTTTTCTCTGGGTAAATTGCATTTTAACCCTCAGACTTTACTGAAATTCTTCTGGATGCTTTATTCTACTGGGTAAATTGTATTTTAGCCCCTACACTTCACTGATTTTACTTTGAATGCCTGTTTTCTAGGGTAAAATGACTGTTTTGCCCCTGAAACTTTCTGAAACTTTCCTGAATCATTTTTCTTGCATATTTTACCCTGAATTTGAACTGAATTGTTTTCAATGCATGTTTTAGTGGTGAAATTGCATTTTAACTTCTAGGAAAGTTCATTTTGACTAGGATTGCACTTATTTGCACATTTGACCCCAGGTTTCTTCATAATTGCATAGAATGTGTTTTCCTATGTATTTTGGGCTTCAAAATATCAGTTTTAATCAGAATTTAGAGTTTTGCACAAAGACCCCTGGAATTCTCATTATTTACACTCACATGCATTTTGCACATATTTTCACATCCTTCCGCACAAGTTTTCTTGCCTTTCCTTCCTTGCTTTGCGCACGCTTTTCTAGCTTGTTCTGCCCTTGGTTTTCTCGTCGTTTATCGGATTTCTCCCAGTTTTCGCCTTTAGATTTGTTTTGGCTTTTCATCACTCGAGGGCGTACATTAAAAGACTTGACAAAGCCGACATGGTCCTGAAATGAGGATTGTTTTCCTCTTTTTGATTTTCATGGATTTATTCGAATTTCTGCTGATTTGCGAGACACTTTCCGAGAATTTCTCGATTTTCACAATTTTCCTCATCGCCCAAGGGCGTACAATAAAGCGGCATTCGCCATGCCTACATTTGACCCTTGGATTAACTTTTTCCCTTTATTTCATTTCTTTTCTTTGATTTGGCATGTTTTCTAGTCATTTTTAGCATGAGCATTTAGAATAAACAAGCATACATCCATAGACCATTGACAATAGGGAAACTTTGAAAGACCGAGTTTTCTCGGGTGCATGGGGGTGCCTAACCCCTTCCCCATGCGTAACCAGAATCCTTACCCTTTCTCTAGTCCACATTCATTTGTGCATTGTCCATTAGGCACGGAGCACACACATACATTCTGCATCTCATTTGCTTCCCAGTTTTCTTGTGTTTTTGGTTTTCCTTGTCTTTCTATTAAAAGACTAGGTGGTGACTCCTTTCCTTATCCTTTTTATCTTCCCTTAGGGTTTCCAAGTCTAGTCTCTTCCTCCGGATTCACCATCTTCGCCGTGACCATATCGGGTCTCCTTGTGTGTTTCCACGCACCCGGTAGGAGGAGAGCCGCGCAAGGGTTCCATCGGCATGGTCGTAGGAACTGGCGACTCCGCTGGGGATAACTAGATTCTAGCTTTCATTCTGGTTTCCTTATTTGTCATTGGTCTGTATACTTTGTGCTTGCTTGCTTGTTCTGTTACTTGTACAAATTTGATTGAACATGCCTTTTTTGGCCTTCTTTACACAGTTGCTATGTCACTGCACTTGCACATGACTTAATACATGCTTTGTTTGTCGATACTTGCTTTTATTCACCTACTTGAGCACTACACCAGCACTTGCCATGTTTACGCCTTTTGTCTGACTTTTGGATGCCATAATTGTGTGTTTTTCCCCTTCTTTTCAAATTTGCCATGATTAGGAGAGTAGAGACATGTTTGCCTCCCTATCTGATTAAAATAAAACACACAAATTCAGACGAACAATAAATAAGGCATAACTAGAGACAAATGCTCATAATTCCCTCTAGTTAAAACACACAAGCTTAGTTGAACAATTAACAGGGAATAACTAGGGATAAATGCTCACAATCCCCTCTGGTTTAATAAAACACAAGTAAAAGACACCAAAGCATATCGCATGTTTGATCATATAGGGCATGCATCTTCTCCTCTCGGTCTACCCACAGTTTGCGAAGGACGATCCTAGCAGCCCATTCTATAGCTTTGGCGTAGAGCGTGTTGTTAGTTTGTCCCCCTTGTCTGGGGTCGTGTCGGTGCTAGTAGAGGGTACAACTCCTTGCTACTGTAGGAGACGAGGCCACCAACGCACCACTCGTTCACTGCCTGCGCTTTGGCCAGGATTTAGAACGGGGACCTTACTTTCTGACCAGAGTTGAAAAAAACCTAAAACCTATGAGTGCGTCCCGTGTGGTTGACCCCACATGGGACATGCATGGTGAGAGAGTGCACTTTAGGACATTCATCTGCATTGTGTGTCATGGCATGCAATCCTAATAACTCGCATTTGTCTTTGTGTCGTTGTCCAGGTTCTGATACCTGTTTCTCTTGCCTGTTTTCTCAAGTACTTTGTTGCGAGGTCCTCAGCGAGGAGCTCCGGTGTCTCCATCGCAGGTGGCCTCCCGTGATTGTTTTTCCTGTCTTTTCTGAGTTATTGGTCACTTTTGAAAGTAGTGCATCTTAGAGCTCGTGCGTTTGTCCTTTAACGCAGCTCCTTTTATTTCGCTTGAGGTTAGCCATGGCCCCGCAGACCTGCAAGCCTCCAGTTATTGTTCTGAAGGGGGTCCCACACTCAGATCCTCCTTCTCACACTTTGACTGCTTCTTCTTCCCTCTGTGCGTCCCGATTTGGGAATCATGAAGGATCCTTATCTTCTTTTCCGGGACAGCGGCGAACACAAATCGGTCTAGGGCCCGTCACTGATTCAACTGCAGTGACTACCACGTAGGTCCTGAAAGTTCTGCCAGCTACACCCTATCTCTCTGGCCCTCCTGTTTCAGGAGTTCAATCAGCTGCGGATTCATCTATTTTAGGAGTCATTCCTGTTCCGCTCGTGCCTTCGACCAATCTTTTGGTGGGGTCTTCGGCCACTCAAGCTCAGTACTGGAGAGCTTTGGCCCAAGGGTTCGAGGGCATGGTCCACTCTCTTGAACATGTTGAAAGTCCTCCTCTTTCGACCTCTGAGGTTCCCGTGCAAGCCACTAAAGCATCGCAGGCTCACCCCACTACTTTATCGCCCATACCATCACCTAAGCATGACACTGCTCGACAATGGGGGCATTATCTCTGCCTCCTACACCACAATTGCATTGGTTACAGCATGCATCACAGTCACCTAGGAGTCAACCCATTAGTTGGGCGAGAGTACATCATTTCTCAAGTCCGCTACCCGAAGTTGTACCGGTGCCACAGCTGTTGCTCTCATGCTCAACACCACGCATAACACAACATATTCATAATTTACCTTAGCATCAAGGTCAGGTTCCAACACATAGGTCGTCACCACACACTAGGCGCACACCTCCCACTGTCAAGCTAGTGTATCTCGTCGCATCTGCTCAACAAAGACAGCAACCTAAGAAGAAACGAGGCCGTCGCAAGTGACTACACTCCACTAAGAAAGCCACTGAGTGCTGTTTTTCCTCAGGTTGTGTCGCTTTTGAGACTCCCGGATCTGCGTCCCCCACCGACTCCACTCCCTCAGTGGTATGACACGAACGTATACTGCGATAATCATCGAGCCTTGGGGCATTCAACTGATAATTGCCACACTCTGTGGGATGTCATTCAGACGATGATCGACAATGGGACTATTGTTGTTGACACACGAGGCACAACACCCACATCCATATCCTCATCATCACCAGCATCTAGTTCAGTACACATTACATGCCCACACACCACCGTTGAACTGACATGTCGTGATGTGTCAGTTCAGCAGGGGCAGCAACAACAGCAGAGGCGGCCTCGCCATAAGGAAAGAGACTTCACCCCATTCAGGGATTCGTTGAGTGACCTCTTTCCCAAAGTTGCGCCATTCTTGTGGCTACCGAAGATCCGCCCACCACCGAGCCCACTTCCACCATGGTATAAAGTGGATTTATTCTGCAGTTTCCATAGAGTCGTAGGGCAATTTACGGATAAATGCTATACACTCTGGAATGCAATTCAGAGCCTGATTGACCGAAAGGTCATCAGTATTCACACACAAGAAGGCAGCACACAGACACACTTGCACGCACACGTGCACACCGTAGAATAGCCGGCCTTACCATGTCTGAGCCTGCAAGCTCCGAGGATACTGGAACCTTAGGGTTTTCCTCTTTCTCCCAGTTTTTTCGGGGAATCCATCGGGCCTCTTTAGCCTAGTTTGTTCTCTTGTCTTTTCTACAACGATCACATTTGTTGCTCTTGTTCTGGTTCTTCTTTTGCCTAGTTTGTTCTTGTATTTTCTCAGTTTTGTTCGATGACACTCATATGCGCCACTCTTGTTCTTGTTCCTCTGCGGGGGAGCCCAGCCTAAAGTTTGCCAGTTTGTCATGCATTGATCTAACCCAGCACGTGCAAATACCCTGGATCAAGTGGGAGACAGCCGTTACAGCAGATGTGAACTCCAACAATGATACAATGTTAATGCCATCAGCAGATTCAGCATTCACAATGACAATCTCGATTCCAATAAAGCTTTTGATGGCCTCGGATACACCTATCTTGATTCCAATTTCCAGTGGCACTACAAGGAGTTATCATAAACCCCAATAGCATTGGCAAAACAACAACGACAAGGACTGGAGTTGTATCCTTTCTCTTTGTTCTCTTTTGCTTTCTCTTTTTGCGTCACCATATATCAAAACACAAAAAAAAATAAAATAGAAAAGCATAAAGGATAGAAAAAGAAGAAGAAAAGGAAAACATAAAATAGAAGAAAAACATCAAGACCAATTAAGGAGGGTAGTTTGCTTGTCAATAACATTCTGCCCGATGATGAAAATTTGGAAAAGCTTGCCAATGTCAAAATGGATTATCCCTCCTCAGTTGTCATTACTTAGACGACCAAGTTAGCAAGGGAGCCATCGAACATCAAAGCCGGACGAAATGTCCAAGCTCCGCAAGGATCCTGCACCTCCAAGAGGGAGATAAAATGTTAGGGGTGATTGAGAGTGTGAGCCAAAAAAAAAAAAAAACATATTTTCGCAAGGGCATAAAAGAATAGAGAAGATAGAAGGCGAAGAAAGAAGTCAGCCCAAGAGTGAGAGGCGTGCGTTATAGCTCTACCCTTACCATACCTTGGAGAGGAGTCAGAGTATGCGCTCAATAAAATCACACCTTTGAGGGACTGACCCACCCTCTTGCAATAAAGGCCTCCTGAATAAATCGGGCGCTTATTACCTCCAAAACAAGGTTAGAGTGAAACCACACGTCTATGAGGGAGTAAAAGAAGAGACAATGATGTCAAAAAGGAAAAAAAGCAGGTGCAGGACCTTAAAGAGTTTGGCATGGAGCCAGGTCCATTACGCTACCTTACAGTGAGCTTGAGTGCCACCACTACCCAGTGAGAGCCACCATATGAATTGCGAGTCTCTGTAGTGGCAGCTGAGTCGAGGGTGCCATCCTCCTCTAACATGCATACAACTTTCCAGCCTAACTGAGGGCAAACAAACAACTGAACTAAACAAGCAAACGATCCATATAACAAACTAAGTGAACAAGCAGGACAGAAAATGCAGATAACAAGCAACTGAAATCACTAGGCAAGAATTTCTTGGTCAAACAAAAAATTCGCTCTTAAATAACAAATTTGCTCACAATAATAGAGTCCACAACAATAATAATAATCATCATAGCCTTGCTTGGGTGAATCTTTTGTTTGCATATAGACTTGTTCAATAAGACATTTGCCAAGTGCTTTTAGCCAAGGACACTTCAGCTCCTCTGTAGTCAAAGTGCATATATAGTGAGGACACCAGTTAGTGTATGAGCTACAAGGACCTACAGAATCGGCAGTGTAACAGCAATTCCTCCGCAACAGTTCAAGTGTGGTAGACACTGTTTATGGAAGGCCTGAGGACAATACAGCCAAATACATGTTTGCAGCCAGAAGGCAATGGCACTGTGAGTAGCAGAACAGAGAATGGCCAGCCTAGGACCAACTACGATTTCACATTACTTCATGCCATCGGAGCATAGCTCTGAACAGTGGATGAATATACATGCCTCCAGTCAGTGAACAAAGGCGTCTCTGGTCTCAACCAAAATCAGCCACGGCCATTTCAGTGGTTCAAAGTACGCTTACAGCCACAACCTAATCTTCAAGTCTTTACATCCTCGAGCGGTGCCCAACACTCCCCATAGTAGCCTGGCTTAGTGCCAGACGCAGCCATTTTGCCTTGGTACCTCCTGATCTAGCTTCTATTTCCACTGAACGTCATTCATCCGTATGCTAGGGGCATGTCAGCTTCTTTCTAGCTGGATTCACACAATCTAATACTTGGTTCGTCAAGGACAACTCTGTTGTTCTTTGATCAGAATCTACACATCAAATGATTAGTGAAAACAACCACATGACTGAGGGCTCTACACGGCAATCCAGAATTTGGCAAAGACAATCAGGAGGATACCTAAAGTAGCACGGCCAAAGATAGAGCTATCAGAACACCACGGTTGAGTAGAACACACCCCAAACATACCAGTCAGAAGCAGGTTACAATCCCAATCAAAGGCCTCTATCAAGTTACCACAATTCCTTCTGTCTTCCAAGTACAATATAGGAAAGTAGTTGGGAGTGCATACTTCTAGTTACTTGATGAATATATCACTGGTTTCAACTAGTGATGGTCTCAAGTACCCCAGTGGTTCAAGGAACATTTGTAGTTACAGTCTGGCTTCCAAGACCCCATACCCTCAAATGATGTCCAGCCAGCCCAATACCAGGGGCATGTCAACTACTCTTTGGTCAAAAGTCACATACAAAAGACCAGCTACAGTAAAATTGAACTAGAGTCTTTGACCAGGGGCATGTCAACTGCCTTTTGGTCAAAAGTCACAGATAGAGCACCGACTATAGTGTAATTGAACTAGAATCTTCAACCAGGGGCATGTCAGCTGTTCTTTGGTTGAAGTTCACGTACCAGGCGCCTAATAGAACATCGAATTACTGTGTAACTGAGTCGGAGCCTTTGACCAGGGGCATGTAAGCTGCTTTATGGAAAGAAGGATTGTTTTGAGAATGCTTGGTACAAATTATCATCCAAATGATGGTCAGTGAATCTTCTTATTGAGAAGTGACATTCACCACATAAAGGCCCCTACAAGATAACGACTGCAGCAAGACAATACGCTATTTCAACTGACATCCCCACAACAACGACGATTCCGGGTGCACTGATACTTAAATAAGATCCCCTTGGCAAATCTTTTTGGCTAAACAGTAGGCTAGGACCCCTACACCCCTGTCTCCCGGATTCACGACCGAAAGGACGGAGTTCAAAGACATTCTCCCTGGCTTCACTCCAAGATGGGTGAAACCATTCTCCCTTTGGTCGGTAAGTCCGAATTTTACCATTCTCCCCTTTGGCCGGTAAGTCCGAATCTTACCATTTTCCCTCCTGGCCGGTAAGTCTGAATCTTACCATTCTCCCCTTGGCCGGTAAGTCCAAATCTTACCATTCTCCCTTTTGGTTGGTAAGTCCGAATCTTACCATTCTCCCTTTTGGTCGATAAGTCCGAATCTTACCATTCTTCCTTTGGTCGGTAAGTCCGAATCTTACCATTCTCTCTCTGGCCGGTAAGTCTGAATCTTACCATTCTCCCCTCTGGCCAGTAAGTACGAATCTTACCATTCTCCCTTTGGTCGATAAGTCCGAATCTTACCATTCTTCCTTTGGCCGGTAAGTCCGAATCTTACCATTCTCCCTCTTGGTCGGTATGTCTGAATCTTACCATTCTCCCTTTGGTCGGTAAGTCCGAATCTTACCTTTCTCCCTTTGGTCGGTAAGTCTGAATCTTACCTTTCTCCCTTTGGTCGGTAAGTCCGAATCTTACCATTTTCCCTTTGGCCAGTAAGTTCGAAACTTACCATTCTCCCCTTTGGCCGGTAAGTCCGAATCTTACCATTCTTCCTTTGGTCAGTAAGTCTGAATCTTACCATTCTCTCTCTAGTCGGTAAGTCTGAATCTTACAATTCTCCCCTTTGGCCGGTAAGTCTTAATCTTACCATTCTCCTCTTGGTTAGTAAGTCTGAATCTTACCATTCTCCCCTTTGGTCGGTAAGTCCGAATCTTATCATTCTCTCTTTAACCGGTAAGTCCGAATCTTATCATTCTCTCTTTAATCGGTAAGTCCGAATCTTACCATTCTCCCTTTTGGTCGGTAAGTCCAAATCTTACCATTCTCCCTTTGGTCGGTAAGTCCGAATCTTACCATTCTCCCTCTTGGTCGGTAAGTTCGAATCTTACCATTCTCCCTTTGGCCAGTAAGTCTGAATCTTACCATTCTCCCTTTTGGTCGGTAAGTCTGAATCTTACCATTTTCCCTCTTGGCCGGTAAGTCCGAATCTTACCATTCTCCCTTTGACCGGTAAGTCTGAATCTTTTCATTCTCATTTTTGGTCGGTAAGTCCGAATCTTATCATTCTCCCTCTTGGTCGGTAAGTCCGAATCTTACCATTCTCCTCTTGGTCGGTAAGTCTGAATCTTACCATTCTCCCTTTGGTCGGTAAGTCTGAATCTTACCATTCTCCTCTTGGTTGGTAAGTTCAAAACTTACCATTCTCCCCTCTAGCTGGTTTGTCTGAAACGTACCAATTGCTCCCTTCTTGGTCGGTAGGTCCGAAACCTACCATGCCTCATTCGATCCTTACTCAAAGAGTTCGGTATCAATGGTCTCCCCTTTGTTTTGAGTTCCATTCCGAATGGATGGAATCAAAACAAGTTGTATTCCTTCATCATTCGGGTTGGTATCCCGAACTACCCGGGCAATCCCTGTGATGCCTGATGGATTCCCTGCTCTCTATGTTCTTTCCTCTTTTGGGCTGGTAGCCCGAACTACCTGGATTACTTCCGTGACCAGTCACTTCTCGGTCGGCAAGCACCGTGAGTCTTGTCCGGCATTTTTCTCGACAAGTGTGATAATCAGTCATGTCTTTTAGGAGCTGATTAGTCGTCAACTTATCAGTTTTTGGTCATTTGTTTTTGTTTCTCTTTTTGGCTTCGACTATGGCGACGGGACTTCTAGTGCATTCACTAACTGGTGGTTGGTTGCCGGTAACTAATTACTTCTTGTGGCTTTAGGTGGGGTGTCTTTGTCAACCATGAGCATTGGTATCTGTTCTACTCGTCCTCCGACCTCGCTTAGGGAGGGGCATCTGTAGACACCCCAATTTCCTAATTTTGCAGGTTGGAAGTGTAGTGGCTGGTCTTTCAATCACCAATGAACTCTAACCCTAGTTGAATCCATTCAAAGCTCACAAAGCCCAATTTAGCCCACCTTGGCCCATGAAGGCCCTTGAAGACCCATTTAACCCCTTGAAGGCCCATTTAACTCCTTGAAGCTCACTTGAGGCCCACTTAAGCCCACTTGGGCCCATAAGACATGTTTAGGCCCAATTGAAGCCCATTAGGCCCACAAGGCCCATATAGGCCCATTAAGCCCCACAAAGCCCATTTAACTCATTGAAGGCCCATGAAGGCTTACCAAGGCCCATTTAATTCACCAAGGCCCACTTAATTCATCCAAGGCCTCATTTAATTCATCCAAAGCCCATTTGATTCAACCAAAGCCCATTAAGCCCATGAAGGCCCACCAAAGCCCATTAGGCCCATGAAAGCCATGTAGGCCCACTTTCTCAACATAGGTTTGTTAGAGTTAGTTGGTTGATTAGTTAGTCTGTTAGGGATTAGTTAAGTTGTTAAGAAGTTTGTTTAGTTGGTTTTGGGTTTGTTAGAATAGTTTGTTATGAGTTTGTTGGTTTGTTAGTGGATTTCCTAGCTAAAAATAGGACTGGGTGGTCTGTGAGAGGAGGGGGATGCGAGAGAGAGCTCTTGGGAGAGAGAGGAGCTTGCAGTGGAGGAGGAGAGGCGATTCCAGCGAGCAACAAGAGAAGAAAACCACTTCCAGACCAGGTACGCCTTCTTCCAGCCTCTCTGGTCTTCAATTTTAGCTTCCAAAGGACCCCTGAGTCTTCCCAAGTGATTCCAGGCTAGCCAGAGGTCTACTCTGGTTGGAATTAGAGTTCTCAGCCGTCGCTGGAGTCAATCTCCGACGACAGAGGTGGGGCCATGAATCTAGGAGTTGATTTCGTGCCCCAAGCTGCTCCTTCTTCCTCCCTAGATCTTCCTTGTGCTCCACCACTCCTCCACACGTCGCTCCGCTGCCTCTTGAGGTCCCTGCCAGATGGTCGCCGGAGGCGCTGCAACCGCCATCGTCGGAGAAGAAGACAGGAAGAAGCCTCTAAACGCGCGCCTCCAGCTCTACTGTGCCTCTCCAAGCCACTAACAATGTTCCACAGCATGCACCCGAGCTTCCAGAGCCACCAGTAGTGAGGATCGAGCCCCGGACCTCCTCTGCAACCGCCATCGCTGGAGAGCCGTCGAGTTCAATCGGGGACCTACTCGAGCGGCTATTTCGTTGAGGAATGGAAGGGGAAAGCTCCTCTCAGCACGACGAAGCCTCCTTTCGCCTTGGATCTCCGTGCCGCCGCCTCCAGTGTCCTCTTTCTTCTCCGACGCCATTGCCGGAGTGTTCGACGGCGAGGTAGGTGGGAGGCCTTCTCCCGTCGATAGATCTCCGATCCACTCCGATGGATCTTCTCCCCTCTCCTTCCTCTTGCTTCCCGTGAGGTCTGATCTAAGATCAGACCACGGGAAGGCTCTGTTTGCCCCCTCCAGTTGTCGTCGACAGCAGAGTTCTGTCACTGGCAACCGTCGTTTCTTTTTTCATTTAAAAAATAAATTAAAACATTTATTTTAATAAAGTTCTCAAACTATGTTTTCTTTACATTCATATCCTTTTCTCATTAAGCATAGGTCCTTTTATTACAAATAGGTCCTCCATTCATTTTTCATAAATCATTTGAATAAAGTTTTGACTGAAAATATTACATTTTCCCCCTGAACATTTAAAATAATGTTTTCCAGGTTTAAGAATTTAACAAAAGCCCCCTGGATTTCTTTTCATGCTTTTTAATCCAACATTTTTGCATAAAAGCCCCTGTATTCTTCTAAAACCTTCCAGAATACATTTCTTTGGTTTATTTGCATTTAAACGCCTGGATTTTATTGAAAACTTCTCTGAAGCATGTTTTCTCTAGGTAAATTGCATTTTAACCCTCAGACTTTACTGAAATTCTTCTGGATGCTTTATTCTGCTGGGTAAATTGCATTTTAGCCCCTACACTTCACTGATTTTACTTTGAATGCCTATTTTCTAGGGTAAAATGACTGTTTTACCCTTAAAACTTTATGAAACTTTCCTAAATCGTTTTTCTTGCATATTTTACCCTGAATTTGAACTGAATTGTTTTAAATGCATGTTTTAGTGGTGAAATTGCATTTTAACTTCTAGGAAAGTTCATTTTGACTAGGATTACTCGTATTTGCACATTTGACCCCAGGTTTCTTCATAATTGCATAGAATGTGTTTTCCTATGTATTTTTATTGATTTGGGCTTCAGAATATCAGTTTTAATCAGAATTTGGGTTTTTTGTACAAAGACCCCTGGAATTCTCACTATTTACACTCACATGCATTTTGCACATATTTTCACATCTTTCCGCACAAGTTTTCTTTCCTTTCCTTCCTTGCTTTGCGCATGCTTTTCTAGCTTGTTTCGAGCTTGATTTTCTCGTCGTTTACTGGATTTCTCCCGGTTTTCGCCTTTAGATTTGTTTTGGCTTTTCATCACCCGAGGGCGTACATTAAAAGGCTTGACAAAGTTGACATGGTCCCTAAATGAGGATTGTTTTCCTCTTTTTGATTTTCATGGATTTATTCGAATTTCTGCTGATTTGCGAGATGCTTTCCGAGAATTTCTCAATTTTCACAATTTTCCTCATCACCCAAGGGCGTACAGTAAAGCGGCATTCGCCATGCCTACATTTGACCCTCGGATTAACTTTTTCCCTTTATTTCATTTCTTTTCTTTGATTTGGCATGTTTCTAGTCATTTTTAGCATGAGCATTTAGAATAAGCAAGCATACATCCATAGACCATTTACAATAGGAAAACTTAGAAAGATCGAGTTTTCTTGGGCGCATGGGGGTGCCTAACCCCTTCCCCATGTGTAACAAGAATCCTAACCCTTTCTCTGGCCCGCATTCATTTGTGCATTGTCCATTAGGCACGGAGCACACACATACATTCTGCATCTCATTTGCTTCCCAATTTTCTTGTGTTTTTGGTTTTCCTCGTCTTTCCATTAAAAGACTAGGTGGCGACTCCTTTCCTTATCCTTTTTATCTTTCCTTGGTGTTTCCGAGTCTAGTCTCTTCCTCCGGATTCACCATCCTCGCCGTGACCGTATCGGGTCTCCTCTTGTGTTTCCACGCACCCGGTAGGAGGTGAGCCACGTAAGGGTTCCACCGGCATGGTCACACCTGTGGTGACAGTCTGGCACCGATGCGAACTTCCTTAACATCGCCTGGTGCACCGATGTTCACCACCTTTGTGTCCTCCTCGACGTGCAAGTTTGTCCTTTCGGATCATCGTCGTGAGGGTGGAACTTTGGTGCATCTTCTAAATCATCGATGCCTGTCATTCTCCTCCTTGTACACTATCAGCTCTGATAACAACTCCTCTTGGAATACAGAGTTGGTGACATCAAATGAGAGGATCTGCTCCGACTCCTGCCCCGGCTTGCACTTGAGGAGGGTCACACTAACTCGGGTACCCTTGTAGTGGCACTACGCCGGCTCCAACGTCGCGCTCTGCTGTTCTGCTATGGTGTCGGCCTGCTCTTCTCTTTCTTCTACAGTGCTTCTAATAGTTTTGTTTTTTTGCATTTTTTCTGATTTTTTTGGGTTTTCTGTACTATTTACAATAACCCTTGACAGACGTCTGGTTGGAGGCGAAGTCGACATAATAGGCGTAGGATTCCGACTGCACTAGAGGTCTGGGGTCAGGAAGGGCCAGGATATTACTGCTGCTGTACTACTGCACTTGGGCTGTTGCTGTGACTGAAGCTGACTGTGACTGTGATATTGTGCTGTTGAGACTGGCTATGGCTCTACTACTGCTATGACTGTGACTAGCTGTGACTCTGATACTGCTGCTACTACTGAAACTAACTGTGGTTGTGATACTATTGTTGCTGCTATGACTGACTGTGATACTGCTATGACTGAAACTGGTTGTGACTGTGCTGCTGTTACGACTGTGACTGGCTGTGACTATGACTGGCTGTGACTGTGTTGTTGCTGCGACTGTGACTGGCTGTAGTTGCTACTGCGATACTGCTGCTGTGACTTTGATGCTGCTGATGTGACTGGTTGTGACTATGCTGCTGTCGCTGGGGGTGGCAAAGCTAGATGGGGAGACAGTGGGATTGCTGCCTGTTCTGCCTGTTGGGTCTGGCTCAACTGTTCTCAGGGTATCCTCATCTGAAAAATAGTCCTCGATGTAGACCCACTTGGGGTCTTCTACTGGACTCTGCTAGTGCCGCACTACGAATATTCGGGTCGGACTCCTGTTCGGGTCCATCACACCTGCACTAACGAAGTTAGTCAAATCCCAAGGGACAAACAACTTCGGTGCCTGCGCACTCCTCCTTGTGGTCCTTGGTATCCGAGTCCTTCGCGATCTCTTCTTTCCTCCGCCTCCACGGGCTCCGTGATCCCTTGACCGTATCGCCCAAGCGGCGCTCCCTTCTTGTATCCCCATCAGCGATAAAGGTTCTCAACCATCAACTGAGGGTGGCTATGAACGGACAGGAAACTAACACGCTCGAACTCCGGAACGAAGTTGATCGGCTCGAAGCGGTTAACACGATAGAGGACATCCGATGGCTTGGGCTCAAAGTGGACAGTTTGCAGACCGACTGAAGAGACTGCGTCAACCCCGTCCCTCTCAAAGTTCTCCTCCATGACAACAACAATGTCGTCGCCATAGCAGAAGTTGATCATACGGTGTAGGGTTGACGGGATAACTTGATGCTTGTGCAACCAAGGGCGCCCAAGCAAGAGATTGAGAGCGGGTTCGATATCAACAACGTAGAACTCGATGTCGAATTGAGCCGAGTCGACAGTCAGAGGATTGACCAAAACCCCAATGCATCGTGGTGCGTGTTGTCAAAAGACGTCATCCCCTTGACAGCTGGCGTAATGTCTTCAGCTTTGAATCCGATTTTGCTTGCGGTGCGCAAGGAGCAGATATTTAGGCCTGCGCCATTATCAACCAGCGTTAAGGAGATGCGGTACTTCTGGAACTGCATGGTGACGAACAACGGTTGGTTGTGATTGGTCCCCACCAGGGGCAATTCCTGGGACGAGGAGGAGATGACCTACGGCGTTGCGATCATGCCTACCATGTTCTCGAGGGTGGTTGGTTCAATGGTGGGGGATACATGAGCCGCTTGGAAAACCTTGAGGAAGGCATTCCGATGCTCAACTGAGGTGTGGATGAGGTCCCAAATGGATATGTCGGCTTTAACTTTCTTGAGTTGGAAGGTTAGGTCATCCAGGGACTTGGCAGTAGTGCTGGTGGAGGGTTTGGAGGTAATTTCTTTGGCGGTAGGCTTTGGGGGTTGGCTTGCTTCCTGAGGTGGGGGCGGTATTGGATGGCTCGCCCTAGGGGTCGGAGTTGGGGGCTTGTACACCCGTCCGGACCGCGTGATTTCCGCACACATTTTTGTGGCATAGTCATACGGCACCCGATGGGTATCCCTTGTCAAACTAATGACCAGGGGGCACGAGCTGCCAACTCTAGTCGAGCCAGTGGTTGGTTGTTGGAAGGCATGGTGGAGTAGGCTGCTAACTGGATGGGTTGGGCAGGGGCTGGCTGAGGTCTGGCTTCAAGGCAGATGGGCTGAGCTGGGGGAGATTGCATGGTAGGCGATGAAACCGCGTGGTTTGTCCTGGCGGCTCGACGAATCATGCTGACGAGGGACTTTAAACCAAAGAGAAAAGAGAGGTACTGTTGAGACTGGAATGGTTCAAAAACAAGGTGGATAAGATCAGACGAATCCGGTCGAGGAGAACCATATCCAAGAGGGAAGAGGCTGTGAACTCCTGAGGTCCCGGGCACTCCTGGATGAGGGTGCTGGGGGAGAGGCTGACTGACAACGCTAGGTGTGACTGTGCTCGTGCTGGTGCTAGTGCTTGTGTTGCGACAGGTGCAGATCCTGCATCCCGGGTGTTGATAACAATGATCTTGCGATCAATGAGGTCTTGTATGACATTCTGGAGAGTGAAACAATTATCCGTCGAGTGCCTCGGGGCTCGATGGTAACTGCAGTACAGATTCGCTTTATACCACACCGGCAATGGATTCAGCAATGGGCGAACTATCGGATACTTGAGGAGCGACTGTACCTTGGGGAGGATGGCGCTTAGCGACTCTACGAGTGGGGTGAAATCTCGGTTGAGTCGTCGAGGCCTTCCCTGTGGAGGGTACTGTCCTTTCCTTACCGGTGCTATAGGATACACTGGCTCGACGGTGGTTGCGACGTAAGGTGTGTGCGATGCCCTACGTGCTGGTGCATAAACTATCTAATTCTGAGCCAGTGGGCCCACCACGTTCACCGACAGAGCAGGGGACCTAGGGTACACAGCAGCAGTCTTCGGGGGATCCCTCCTCTTCGAATAGATGGAGGCGAAGCCGTTGTTGTTGTTGGTGCCGACGTTATGGTTGGAGGTGGCCGCTGCTTGGCCAACGCAGTGAGTACAGGGAAGCTGCCACTTCGTAGCGAGCTTTCCACATAGGCGTTAGCTCTATTTAGGGTGGAGAAGGTGGTGATAGGCTGGATGCTAAGCAGAGCCCTTGTGGCTGGCTGTGCCCCACAGATAATAATTTCGATAGACTCCTCGTTATAGGGTCTATCATTGACTTGTGAGGCGAGGGCATGCCAACGCCCAACAGACTCTCCAAACGGCTCGAAGGACTTCTGCTTGGTAGTGGCCAAGTCCTCCCTCTTGGGGACCAGGTTGAGGTTGAAGGAATACTGTTCCAGGAACACCTGGGCTAAGTCGTTCCAAGTCCGGATGGTCGCCATATCCAAGGAAGTGAACCATTTCAAGGCAGGCCAGAGAGACTCTTCTGAAACAAGCGGATCAACAACCGTTCGTCAACCTGGAGCTGAGCAAGGTCTCCGCTGTATGCCCTCAAATGGGAGATGGGGCAGCCTTTCCCATTGTACTTTTCAAAGTCAGGGACTTGGAAGTTCGGAGAGAGAGTTGCCTCTGGAAAATAGAAAAGGTCTCGGAATTGGAAAGACTAGCGGTCACCACCCTGCACTTGTCGAAGTGCTCTTTCCAAATCGCCCATCCTGGACAAGAGGGCGTCTGGGGTCGCTGCTGTTGAGACTGGCGCAGCTTGGGTGGGTAACGTATATGCCGTGTGGGTCACACCGAGGTGCTCCTCCGGATCCACCATCATACCACCTCGTGTCATGGCATGATGGTCGGCATACCCGTGCGGGTGAGTGGTGTGGTGTGGGATGCATGGGGGAACCTGTGCCCGATGTAGGGATGGTGGGTAGGTAGTATGCTGTGCAGTGAGTGGTGCGAGGTTTGTGGGCGGCAACTGCTATCCTGGTGCGAGTCCAGGTAGTGGGATGAGGGAGTGTTGCGCCCCTGCCAGGCCGAGCGGCTGGCCACCAGGTGTGGGAGATGCATGCTGTGATGAGTGAGATAAAGGTGAAGGATGCAGGATCGACACCCCTGTCGCCTGATTGGCGAGGAGCTGAGGTGACGGCTGGGGAGGTGTAGTTGGTGCAGAGTGGAGCACCAACGCCAAGGGTGGCGAGATCTTAGGGTGAGGAGAAGCTGGGAGCAAGGAGGAGTCCAGCGAGAGCGCCATGCCTTGCAACTTCTGGGTGAGTGCCAAGAAGTACTGGGCCTACACAGCTAGGCTCACATTGGTAGCAGCACCGACGGACGGGATTGTCAACGAAGCTGACACAGCAGAGGGCAGGAGGGAAGCAGACTGCCTGGAAGGGGCAGATCCTACCAAAGGGGCTACCGCAGCCGACTAGGTAGTCAAAGCAGATGGGCCTTACAAGGGGAAAGACACCGACAGCTCCGGAGCTCCGGTGGCGGTCACCGCAACCAACTCGGTGACGGGCTCCAGACCGAACAAGGTCTGCCAGTGTCCTGACACAAAAGGAGTGGATACCCCATGGGCCTGGAAGAGGCTGACATGAGGGGAGGAGGTAGCTAAGGAAGTCAGGAAAAGGGACGAGGGGGCCGAAGTGGCGATACCCTCAAAGGTGATAGAAGAAAGAGTCTCGCTGACGGGTTGGGCAATGGCAGAACGTGAGCGAGTGCGAATAGGACTACAGTAGCTAAAGGAGGGACGAGACCTACGACGAGCTATCATTGAAAGCGACAAAAGCTCAGGGAAGACTTAGAACAGATGTCACACAACAGAGAAGCTAAGAGAGGGGGCGCTCGAGCTCAGGTCAAAGGACTCATGCACGAACCGGTGGGTAAAAGAGGAAAGAGCAGGTATCAAAACTTGAAGATAAGCAATGCATCATTAATTAAGTGGTATGAATGGTACACATGCACGTGGATGCAACTAGCATGCACTCTCTCACCATCTAAGTGTTTCCTAGAAGGCTCTCTACTTCGGATGCTATCGGGGTGTACGGGTCTCCGACTCAAGGCAGAAAGTAAGGTTCTGTCCCATGCTAAAGCTATGGAATGGTAGTGCGTTGGGAGCCTTGACCCTACCAGAGTATGGGTTGTACCCTCTACTAACACCGACACGACCCCATACAAGGGGGGACAGTCCAGCATCTAACCCCATGCCAAAGCTATAGGATAAGAGAACTAGAACTGGCCATCGCAGACTATAGGTGGACTCAGAGGAGAGAAATGCATGCTCCTATATGATTTAGTCATGCCATATGCTTTGGTGTTTTTTACTTGCATTTTATTAACCAGAGGGGAAAAGAGTTTGAATTGGTCACTAGTTTTGCCATTAATTGCTTCTTCTGAGTTCGTGTGTTTTATTTTAAATCAGGAGGGGAAGGCAAACACGTCTCTATTCTCCTAGTCATGTCAAATACAAAAAGGGAAGAAAACACACAAGAAAGGCAAACAAGCAAGCAAACAACAAGAAAAAAGCATGATCATGGCATGTGCAACTGTCGTGATATCGTGATAGTGAAAGGATAAAAACATCGAACACATCATAAAGCATATATCATGGCATGTGCGTTGTGATGTGGATAGATTATCTTGGTGTAAAGTAAAACATAGATCATCCATAAGGCATAATATTTCAAGTGCATACATGAAGAAACATGCAAGCGAGAAAGAACCAAAAACGAAAGCCGGAGTCTATCTTTTCCCTAGCGGAGTCGCCAGTTCCTGTGACCATGCCGGCGGA
The DNA here is from genome assembly GCA_024699735.1 of Posidonia australis. Taxonomy (NCBI): domain Eukaryota; kingdom Viridiplantae; phylum Streptophyta; class Magnoliopsida; order Alismatales; family Posidoniaceae; genus Posidonia; species Posidonia australis. The sequence continues at coordinate 21,854 of JAMKQA010016803.1, forward strand.
GGGGGGACCGCGCTCCCCGACGTGGTTTGAGACCGCGTAGGAGTCGGTAGGGCCACGACAAATCTGGTGGTTCCGTGAGGGAAAAGAGATGACTTAAAAACACCAGAAAATGAGCGAAAACAAAAAACATGGAGTCGCCACCTAGTCTATTCAAAACGAAAAGACGAGGAAAACCATATCGAAAGATCAAAAAGGTGAAATCAAATGCAAAAAAGGAAGACTCATGCCAAATGGATTCGACACATGGATCATTGCGAACCAGAGAAAGGGTAAGGACTCCTATTATGTGCAAGGAAGCTGTTAGGCACCCCTGCATGCCCGATGAGTTGGTCTTTCTCGATATCTCGCTCGTGTGCATGGGAATGTAGGTGCTTGATGCCAATTAATGGGGTATATGGATGATGCAAGGAAAACAAATCATATGACCAAGGAAGTGAAAGTTAAACTAAAAGAAAGTGTAATCAAGTCAGGAAACAACAAGTAAAGCACAAGTGGAAACCAGGCAGACCCACTGGCTAGGCTGCGTCTGGGTAACCCCTTGGACGACCCGCGCATGTGCCACACGCGCGTCGCTCACGCAGCTCAGACGCATGTGCTCAGAGATCCCACGACCGTTAGCCATCATGGCCACACCCACAACACAAAGGTACCACATCAGAGGGCCAACAAGATGTGAACGGAAATGGACAATGAGGGGGTTCACAAAAGCCAAAAAAATCGAGAATCCAACATCTGCGGAAAACTAAATGAAAACAACAGAAAACACACGTTTTAAATACATCAGGAGGTGAAAACTATGCAGGGGACAATAAAAGATGCATGAATGGCCTGTATTAGAACAGGTAACCTCAGCCTAGTGGGGACCTGAGTCTATCTGTGCCCTGGTCCATCCACGCATGTGGGGCGCGCATCCACGACGCGCGTATGGAACAGGGCCAGGCTAAGCCTGCATCCTTCCTCGCTTCCTCCCCAGATGGCGAAGTAACTCCAGGCAACAGGGCACGTCTGGGAGCTTGGGAGGACCACCAGGGAAGGATGGAAATGCATAATGAACGATGGGATGCCATAGACGCTCCTCGCCATCTTCGTCGCCGACGTCATCGCCGTCCTCCCTCCGGCGAGCCTCCACAAGAGGCTTCAGACTTGGGGGCTGGCTGACTCGCTCCAGAGGATGATGGGAGGAGAGGGTGGTCGTCTCGACGTCGGTCTGTGCGTTAAATGGCACACGGCCTCACGCCAGTGTTCGATGTTCGACGGTGGCGGGTGTGGTGTGGGATGCAATGAACAGTGGGAAAAGAAACAGGAAAAAACAGATAAAACGTGAAATCAAAAGAGCCAGGCTATCCTCTATATTAAGTAGGGGGAGTTTATACCTGTGGTGGTGGCAGTCGGTTGTCTTTCTTCACAGCGACGGCTGGACTCCGGCGAGAGTTCCTGGATTGGCTACCCAGTGGATGAGGACTGGTCGAAGAAGGTTGGGAGAGCTTGAAAGTGGGTCAAGGAGTTCTCTTGATGACCAAGGGAGTAATCGAAGGTGGCTCGGGTGCTGGGTTTCAAACTCTCTGGTGAGGACTCTATGGTTTTTCCGCTCTTCCCTCTGGTTTCTCCTCTCGTGAAAAATGAACTGTGTCTGGCTGAGGGAGCTCAAGATGGTTTTGGTCGTGGCTCTGGCGTGGTAGGTGGAGAATGGTAGGGCGTTGCTCGGGGATGTCAGGCGTGGCAGGGGAAGGCTCGCCGGGGCTGCTGCAGGCCTTGCGTGTTAGTAGAGGCGGTGCAGGGTGTGGGTCGCTGATGACAGGGTTGAGGGATGTCAGGCACGTCGGGGGACATGTCATGGTTTCGTGCGAAACGTCGCTCGTACAAGGTACGAGGTTGTACAACAAAAGCGACCAGTCAGGCGTCGCCCGCAGTGCTACCCTGGCCCTAACGCATGCTTGGGCCGCGCATGCAGGCTACGCGTGTTGTTTGGCCAAAGCACACGGGCTGGGTTTTAGGTTTTGGGCTTAATTTGTTAAGGTTAATTAGGGGTTTAGGGTAATTTGTATTTTTTGGTTGGTTTAGGCTTGTGGGCTTAGTTAGGGAATTGGGGGAAATCCGGGTCAGCCAACCAGTCGAGCTCCCCACTGTGTCCATTTGCTAACACTGGCCAGAAACCGAGGTGTCTACACAATGTATATAAGAACATAGAATTTTCTTTTGAGTAAAGAGACCAGACAAGGTTGTTGCGTCGGAGGAGTTGCTGAAACGAGTGTGAAGAGTGAAGGAGAGCTATGGATTGGAGGTAGAGGATAGAGTTCCCTATCAAGAGATTCTTGGTTATGGTCACTTGGAGCGCTAAGGCTAGGGAAATCAGTAAAGATCAACATCTCGTTTTACCTGATAGTTGTTGTCTCCACCCATACAAGGAAAGAAATTGAGTTTTCTATTGTGATTCGTTTGCTGTGTTTTGAATTAGATCATTGATGATTTAATTATCTTTTAGTTCATCCTCTTTTTAGCGTTTCAATTAGAAAACCTATAATCTTTAGTAAGATAGAGTTATGCTTCTTAGGGATGTTTTTTTTATTAGTAAATTAGGAGAATTTTTTTTTAATCTAGGAATATCTGAGAAAAAAATGAACTAGTTGGCATTTATCCTGGAGGAGGTAAGGGCATAGAAGTAGGAAGTGGTTAGGAGGAAGGGGGCTGGAGGATGGACGTTGGAGGAGGAAGGGGGTCGGAGAAAGGGCACGAATGAAGAATGGCAGCTGGGATGGGTAGGGAAAGGAGGAGGGGGGGCCGTCAGGTTTTTTATTTTTATTGATTCCCAATGGAATGGTAATCAAAATTCTTACATACCATAAAAGACTCAAATTCCCAAGAAGGGTGGGAATTTTATTCCCAGGGTAATGACTATTCCGATCATATTTTCGTACCAAATATAGGAATACTATTCCATCCCTATAATTTGATTCCATTACAATCCATTCCACCCTCCATTCCAGTGTATAAAATTCTACCTTTGTGTTTAACATAAATTATTTACAACGAAAACCTTTAAAATAAGAAACTCTAGGTATCATATCATGATAAAGCTCAAAAGAAGTTTTCTTTAAAATAGGTTGAATCAAAACGCGATTCAAAACATAACAAGCAATATTCACAACTTTAGCCCAAAAGTGCTTTGAAAGATTCTTTTCATAAAGCATTGTTTGTGCCATTTTTTGAAGCGTTCAATTCTTTCTCTCAAGTACCCCATTCTATGGAGAAGCTCTAGGAAAAGAATAATCATGTGAAATACCCAAACCATCACAAAACTTTTGAAAATTCACATTCTCAAACCCTCCTCCATGATCACTACGGATCTTCACAATAGAGAGTTGCTTTTCATTTTGAACATGTTTTGAAAACTTTGAGAACTTAGAGAAAGCATCATTCTTATGACTTAGAAATATAACCTGTGTAAATCTTGAGAAATCATTGACAATAACAATAACATATCTTTTGCCACCAATACTTCTAGTTCTAGATGGCCCAAACAAACAAAGATGCAAAAGCTCTAAGGGTTTGGTTGTTGAAACCACATCTTTTGGTTTGAAAGAACTTTTTGTTTGTTTACTTTTCGAACACAAATCATAAACATGATATTTCTTGTAATTCAGTTCGGGCAACCTTTTACTAATCCATGTTTGGACAATTTATGAATTTGACCCATACTAGTATGACCTCTTTTGTGCCAAATCCAGCAATAATCATTTGAGACTACTAGACACTTATCTACACAAGACAAACCATTGTTAATAGAAATCTTAGAAATATTTTGAACATGTAAACCTTTATAAGGTACATCAAAAGAAACATCATTAAGAGAAACATCATCAAGAAGGTATCAACTATTTTTAAGAAATAAAATTGCTAAACTTTTATCATATAATTGACTAATACTGAATAAATTATACTTAAGTCCATCTACCAAAAGAACATTATCAACAAAGCGTTGAAAAGGGTTACTAATATTACCAATTCCAATAGTTTCATCTTTCTTACTGTCGACAAAAATAACAGATTCCCCATGGTTGTTCATTAAGGAGTTCAAGTTCTTGTAATTGCCAGTTATATATCTTGAACAACCACTATCCATGATCTATTCTGACATCTACCTCACTTTGCTTTTGACCACGCTCCTATATTGGTGCATTTTTCACAAAGTAAGGATATTGGGGCCAAGCCTTCTAAATTCCTTGATGTGTGGCTTGAGGATAACACTTGTTTGGGTGTTACCCACTCTTCGTGGGAGCAAGAGGCGGAAGATGGTGGGGTTTTTTCCTTTAGATGGTTTCTCGAAACAAAGAGGCTCAAGGCTGCTCTTAGGCACCGGAGTAAATCATCTTTTGGTGATATTTTCCACAAAGTCAAGTTGGCGGAAGAGGAAGTCAAAAGAGCTCAAGATATTGTGGATCAAGATTGTTCCGAGGATAATATGAGAGGTCTTGTAGATGCTAATCAGAGGCTTCATATTGCTCTTCGGCAGGAAGAGCTTTTCTAGCATCAAAAGGCTAGGTGCTGGTGGTTGAAAGAAGGTGACAAGAGCTTGACATTTTTGCACAACTACGTGAAAGGCAAGAGACGTGCAAGCCTTATTAATTCCATTAAGAGCACTGATGGTCAATGGCTTCATGATGGTAGGGACGTGCAAGAGGAGGCCACTAGTTTTTTCCAACGTCTTTTCATGTTAGAAGGCCATGTGGAAGCTAGGGATCTTTTGGAGGTCATTCCTACTATTATTTCTCCTGAAGACTCTTCCTTTCTCACGAGTATTCCTAATAAAGGCGAGATTTTTAGCATTATTCAATCTATGCCTTCCCATGTAGTAGCCAATCCTAATGGGTTTTCTCTAAAAAAATTTCTTTCTGCATGGGATATTATTCAAAAGGACATGATGGACTTGGTTAAATATTTTTTTTGTTGGGGGTAAAATGCACCAAAATATCTCAGCCTCCCTTATATGTTTGATCCCCATGGTAGAGAATCCTGCGAATTTTGCTCAATTCAGACGTATTAGTGCAGGTAATGCCATCTCTAAGGTTATGTCTGAGATCATCAATAATAGATTGATTCCTTTCCTACCTAGACTGATTGGGGAAGAACAAGCTGGTTTTGTCAAAGGAAGAGATATTTTTGATCATATTCAACTAGCCCAGGAGGTGATTATAGACTTAGATAAGAAATGCTAAGGAGTTAATATTGTGTTTAAACTTGACATACTTAAGGCATATGACAGAATGGAGTGGCCTTTTCTTTTTACAGTGCTTCAGAAATTTGGGTTTTTGGAGAGATTCATTGAAATTGTTAGATGTACACTTCATAACAATTGATTTTCTCCTATTGTAAATGGTCAACAGTGTGGCTTCTTCAAATCCACAAGAGGACTTAAGCAAGGAGATCCTCTCTCTCCCTCTTTGTTTATTTTGGCACAGGAGGTTTTTAGCAGAGGTATTAAGCATCTTTTTGATACAGGCCGGTGTGACTACTTTGCAACTTTTGGGAGAGGCATGGCTCCTTTTCATCTCTTCTTTGCGGATGATGCCCTCATATTTGTTAGAGCCTCTATGCTTTCTGTTACTAATCTTATGGATTTTATTATGAAATATCAGCAAGCATTTGGCCAACATATAGGACATAATAAATGTACGTATTTCTGGTGCAAGGAGCTAGCTTCACATGAGCGTGTTTCTCACATCACGGGTTTTTCTAGAGGACAATGGCCATTGATGTATTTGGGTGCCCAAGTTGCTCCAAGTAGATTATATTCTAATTATTTTTGTACATAAGTGGAGAAAATCAAAGGGTGCATGCTACGTGGTCTACTAGATTTCTTTCTATGGGCGAGAGGCTTACTTTCATCAAACATGTATTGTTATCCATCCCTATTCATATCTTGGCGGTTATGAGGGTTCTGGCTGGAGTTATTAAGCTTATTGAAAGATACCTTTGTAATTTCTTGTGAGGTTATGAAAATGGGAAGAGAAAGCTCTATTGGTATAATTGGGATACATGTTCCAAATCTTTCTGTGATATTAGGCTAGGTATTCAAAGGTTACAAGATATTCATCTTCCTTTTAATACTAGAAATTATTGCTCAAGGGGTCTTTATGGAGCAGGTTCGGTTATAAAAAATATAGGGTGTCGTCAAAGGGTTGGAGTTTCTTATGCTCTTTCGCTTCTATGAGGTGGAAGGTTCTTATGGAAGTTATGCCTTGGACTATATCCAACTCTTTATGGCTCATTGACAAAGGCAACCGGTTGTTCTGGATGGACAAATGGTGGGATGAAGGTATTCTTTTTGAAAATTTTCACATTCAAAGATGGACTGACCTTGATCTTGCTATTTGTGATGCTTTCTTTCATTATGACTTGTTGTATGATAATGTGGAAGAGGTCTCGGGTTCACCAAATAGGATGTGCAAAGCTCTTAAATGCTTAAAGGTGAATCCATGTGGTTTAGATGATTGGTTGGTTTGGATGCCTTCATCCAGTGGCAACTTCTCTATCAAAAGCACGTCGACTAAGCTTCATATTAATTGCAAGAAATCTAGTTTCTCTCGTTGGATCTGGTCTTCTTTAGTTCCTACTAAGATTTCTATATTATTGTGGCGTATGGGATGGAATGGTATTCCTGTGGACAGCAAAGTCCAGGGACGCAACGTCCATCTTGCTTCTAAATGCAACTGTTGTGAATGGCCTCTTGTAGAGACGTTAGATCATCTTTTTTATGGAGGGGATATGGCTACGAGTGTATGGCAATACTTTAGGAAGCTCCTTAAGATGCCACTACTTGGGGATATCTTTGCAACGAATACCACATGGACGGCTGGTGTGGGGAACTTGTCATATAGGAAAACGTTGACGTGCTTGCTCCCAGGTTTCATCTCTTGGCAGGTTTGGAAGGAAAGGTGCTTTCATAGATTCTCTTCTAAAAAGCGTTCTTCCAACTAGGTGATATCGATGATTATATCTAACTGTAACTGCATGCTACATTGGAAGAGATTTCCAACCTTCGGCTAGGACACGTCCTCTCTTGCTGCTTGTGGTTTTTATGTTCCAACTGAAGTGGATACGTGGTATATGATTGCTAGGTGGCTTCCACCATCCTCAGGACTGAAGGGTAATGTAGATGGCTCGAGTTCTCCTTTGTCTTCTAGAGGTGGTGGGATAGTGCACTCAGGAAGTGGACAGGTGATGATGTCTTTCTCCAATTATTATGCTAAAATATCCAATAATGAAGTGGAGATGAGAGCTTTTTGGAATCTATTACGTCTTTGTGCAGATGCTGGTATAATCTTGTCCAGTGTGGAGTCAGACTCTGAAAATGTTATCAATATGATTAATGGCAAGATGGTTGTTCATTAGAAGTGCATACATTGGTGCAAGCTTATTCAGAGTCACCCTTCCTTTGGTGATTTAAGTTTCTCTCATTGCTATCGAGAAGGTAACTTTGCAGCTGATTTCTTAGCTAAGCAGGGAGGAAGTACGCAAATGGATGTTATTTAGAATGACTTCAAGGATTTTCCAAAAGAATTGCGTGGTATTTGCAATCTTGATATTTGGAGAGTTCCTTCCATTCGTCTTAAAGGACAAGGTTGATATGCTTTGCTTGAGAGTTGGTGATTGTTTGTTAGTTGAATACTCAAATAGCTTCCTACTCTTTTCTCTTTTTTCCTGTAAAGGTCAGGTTTTTGGGACTTGAGATGGAAGTTGTTCAGGCATCATGTTCATTGCATATTGCCACCATAGTTTTGGTTGTGTTGTTTCGTCTTCTAGGGATATATTCTTCTCGAATATTGGAGCAAGTGATTGCTCCTGAGTAAATAGTCATGTTGCCACCGTAGTCTTTGTGGTTGTAACATTTTCATTAATTTATAAAGGTTACGTTCTTTTGCCAAAAAAAAAAATCTTTTGGTACCCTTACTTACTTGGGTCCATGATGGTTAGTCTTTAAATCAACTACATTATGCAAAAGAATATCTCTTTTAGCAATCCATTTTCTAATAATTTTAATACCATTCACATGTTTTTTAAATTTAGGGTAAATTATAGTTTACCTTCTTTAACTATTTACGTTTTTTTAGTTTGACACCCTAATTTTTTTTATTATAATTTGCCTCCTTCAACTACTTCTGTTAAACAACAAGACCCCTTCTATCATATTTGAAGGATTATAATTTTTTAAAAATAAATTTTCTCTTTTTCCCTTCTTTCATTTACCTCCTCAACTATTTGAGATTTTCAATTAAGTATCCTAAACTTTTTTTGTTACTACTTACCTCCCTCAACTCTCTTTGTTAAACAATAAGATCCTTTCAATAGGTTTAAAGGGTCATGTGACATTTACAATTTTGTTTTTGGACAAATTTGCTCTTCTTTTCATTTTCTTCATCTTCATCTATTTTTTCTATGTCTTAAATCCTAAACCCAAGTTTACTATCAAAAATTTCTCCTTTCACCTTCTTTCCTAAACGTTTTTTTCTCTTTCTTTTTTTTTTTATAAACTAATGATCTCAAGCTTCTTCCTATCATCATCAAGCACATCTCAATGAAAGGTCTCAACACACTTAGAAAGGATGTCAAAGACTGAGATTTCTGTCAAATGAAGTGTGGATAAGGAAGAAAGAGTTCGTAGCTAAGGGAATAAACTAAATAGTTGTAGGGCTGACATTTGGATTGGGTTTCGTAGGGCTGAAAAAGGAATTATTTGTAGCTAAGGGTAAAACAGTCAGACAAAGCAAAAATTTAGCAGTACTTACCCTAAAAATGGTTTATTGTAATTTAACATAATTAAAGAGGAAAAGTTGTAACAAAAAAAGTTTAGGATACTAAATTACAAAACTCAAATAGTTGAGAAGAGTAAACTATAATTTAACCCTTGAGGGGGATAAGTTGTAATAAAAAAAGATTAAGATACTAAATTGAAAAACATGAATAGTTGAGAGAATAAACTGTAGATTTAACCCTAGAATGGAAAATTACAAAAGATAAAATGGTCAAATCATGCAAAAATTTAACGTTTACCTAAAAAGGGGGTTTGTTGTAATTTATCATAGTTGAAAGGAACAAATTGTAAAAAAATAGTTCAGGGTATCAAGTTGAAATATAAATAGTTGAGGAGATAAATTGTAATTTAATCCTTAAACTTATATTGCTCATGAGACACAGTTTTTACAAATGAATTAACATGAGAGATGCCATTTTCATCAACATAACCAATAACTTTTTAATTTAGGAACAAATTTTGCTTAGAAAGTAATTTCTCAAGATTTTCAATTCCATTAGTAAATTTCTGAACAACATTCTCTAAATCAATAATTTTATTGTTTAGATTCTTAACTTCTTGATCAGATTTTAGAATTGTATCTTTTCATGAGTGTGACCATGTCGACGGGGGAAACTGTGCTCCGATGCAATCAAGACCGCATGGAAACTGGTAGGGCCATGACATATCTGGTGAATCTGAGGATAGGAAAAACAACTCGAAAACACTGAAAAGAGGTAAAGCAAAATAAGGATAAGGACATGGAGTCGCCACCTAGTCTATTGAAAACGGAAAGACGAGGAAAATCATATCGAAAATCAAAACTAAAGCTGAATGCAAGATAAGAGTGACTTCCTGTCAAATCGACGCAACACATGGGTCAATGTGTGCCAAAAAAGGGGAAAGGACTCCTATTACGTGTGGGGAAGGTATTAGGTACCCCTACACTGTCGATGAGTCGATCTTTCTCAGGCTTATCGCTCACATGCATGCACTACAAGAAAAATTAGATTTTGCAAGGACAAAGAGCGAGGACTTAGCGAGGACATGTCCTTGTAATAATATGACGAGGACATATAGCGGGGAATTTGCGAGGAACTGTCCTCGCAATAACATAGCGACTTTTTTGCGAGGATTTGTGTCTCACAATGTCCTCACTTGCTATTTAGCAAGTGCATAGTGAGGAAATGTGTAACATCTGTGTCTGGTTTTTCCATTTAATATAAACCATGGAGTTTCTTGTAATTATTTGTGTGTGGTTTATTAATGGTAAATCTAGATTGTGTTTGTGGGCTCTCCCTGTGTTTTGTGCCCCTGGTTTCTCCCCTGTGGTGTGTTTTCTTTAGCTAAGTGGGTCTGTTATGCTTTGGGACCCGTGTTCGGGTGTGATGCCCATTTGGGCTTGGGCTTGGACCCGGTCAAAGAGCCAATGGTGCTCGTGACCCCCTGTTTTTCTTCTCTCCGCGCCCGTGACTTGCGATTGGTCCTCTCCTACGCGTGTGGGCTAGCGGGAGGGTTGCTCGTCCCGTCCCTTCCGGAGCAGCGAGCCTGGCGACAGACCGACGTGCTTCGAGGGATGGCAGGTGCGGAGGTGGCTTTAAAGAGGGAGGCAGGTCATGTGGGGATAGAGGGGAGAACAAGAGATAGAGGGCTAGAGGGAGTGCAGAGGCTGTGGAAGGGTCGCGCATCGAAGGAGATCGCGCGAGTGTGGGTGAAGGCTAGTGTCGTGCACTACCGGAGCTTGAGGACACGCGAGGCTCGTCGAAGCCAGGTACGCGTTCCTCCTTCTGTTTTCTTTCCTCGGTTGAGGCATGTTAGGTTAAAGGAGGAAATCATGGATAATGATGTTAAAATCATGCAAAAAAAAAAGAGGAAATGTTAGGAATGAGAAGAATAATGTGGTTATGTTGATATCATGTTGATTCACAGGTGTTTTGTAAGATTTTCGTGGGTATTCTTGAAGCATGCTACAGTGATTGTGTTTGGGCTTGATGCCTTTGTGATTTTTGATAGAACAGCATGCTTAGCGGTTTTATGATCGGATTGAGGGGTTTTGAAGTAGACTTGGAGGTTTACACCCCATGTTTTATTGGTAATTTTCGTGGCATGTTTGATGGGTCCGATCCTTACTCCCACTTTGGGGAGAAGAAACGGCGAAGGTCGGGGAGCTTTCTGCAATCGTAGAAATTCGGTATGCCGAAGTGGGTTCGGTATGCCGAAATGCTCCCAAGTGGTTCCCTGGACCATTGATTCGGACAACCGAAGCATTTCGTTGGACCGAATCAGGTGATTTCAGACGACCGGATGATTTTGGTCGACCGTTCTAGTAAGGGACTGGTTTATCTGACTGGGATTCAGAATGTCGAAATGCTTCGGTCGACCGAATCAGGGAATTTCGGTCCACCAAGCCCGCCACCGACGGGAATGTTTTGGAAAAATGAATTCCAAAAGGTTTTGAAAGAAATGTAAAGGAATGTTTTGTAAGAAAAAGTGGTTTTGGAATGAATTTCCAAATGTTTTGAGAAAAGGAAAAAAAACGAAACATGGCTTTTGAAAAAGCATGGATTGGGATTGAATTCCCAAGTGATTGTTTAATAAAAGAAAGGATGATTCTTAAAAAGAGAAAACCAAGTTTTAAAAAGTGAGATTTATGTTTTTGCCGAGGTTTTGTGGTTTATATGTTTTGGGCACGTACTAGGTGACTTAGATGTCACTCACACGTGCTATTTGGTTTTCAGGTGCAGACTGTGTGTAGCCGAGTTCCGGTGCAGGAGTTGGAGCTTCTAGCCACACATTGTGATCCTGAAGGTGAGCCTTAGTTACAGTTATATTTGTTCTGTAATTTTGGGTAATTATGCTTGTGATACTGTGATTTGGTAGCGTGCCCGGGATCAGGGCGTTACAAGTGCAATATCGATGGATGTATCCTTTCGAAAGGTACATGTTATTGTAAAGAAAGATTGTTTCTTTTTAGTTATTCGGAGATCGTTTATCTAATTTATCCACTTTTTTAATAGATACATGTTTTTCTTGAAACGAAAAGTTCAAAATAAGAATAGAGTGGAAGGTTCACTAATTGCACAATATATCTATGAAGAGGTTGCCAATTTTTGCTCAAAATATTTCTCATCAGTGGTTGAAACAATGCATAATCGAGCACAGAGGAACGATGATCTGGGAGTTGAAGAACAAGACGATATACTTTCTATCTTTTGTTCTAGTGTTCGTCCTTTTGGGAAGGCAAAGGAACGTCTACTCA